>QODF01000290.1:205726-277715 GCA_024372805.1 Oostethus manadensis
ACCTTCACTCGGAACTCCTCTGTCACACCTGCAGCACACCTCACTACTGTCTTACAGTCCTCGTACATGTCCTGCACCGCTCTAACATACTTCTCTGCCACTCCAGACTTCCTCATACAATACCACAGTTCCTCTCTGGGCACCCTGTCATAAGCTTTCTCCAGATCTACAAAAACACAATGCAGCTCCCTCTGACCTTCCCTGTACTTCTCCATCAACATCCTCAAAGCAAATACTGCATCTGTTGTACTCTTTTTTGGCATAAAACCGTACTGCTGCTCACAAATGCTCACGTTTGCCCTTAGTCTAGCTTCAACTACTCTTTCCCATAACTTCATTGTATGGCTCATCAGCTTTATTCCTCTGTAGTTGCCACAACTCTGCACATCTCCCTTGTTCTTAAAAATGGGCACCAGCACACTTCTCCTCCATTCCTCAGGCATCTTCTCATTATCTAAGATCTTGTTAAACAACCCGGTCAGGAACTCTATTGCCACCTCTCCTAGACACTTCCATACCTCCACAGGTATATCATCAGGACTGAGTGCCTTTCCATTCTTCATCCTCTTCAATGCCCTCCTCACTTCTTCCTTACTGATCTTTGCTACTTCCTGGTCCACAACAGTCACCTCTTCTACTTTTTGTTCTCTTTTATTTTCCTCATTCATCAACTCTTCAAAGTACTCTTTCCATCTTCTCTGACACTACTGGCACCTGTCAATACCCTTCCATCCCTATCCTTTATCACCCTAACCTGATGCACGTCATTCCCATCTCTGTCCCTCTGCCTTGCCAACCTGTATAGATCTTTCTCTCCCTCCTTGCTGTCCAACCTAGCATACAAGTCATCATAAACCCCTTGTTTGGCCTTTTCCACCTTTACTTTCACCTTACGCTGCATCTCTCTGTACTCCTGTCTACTCTCTAAACCCCTCTCAGTGTCCCACTTCTTCTTAGCTAACTTCTTACTCTGTATACACTCCTGCACCTCCTCATTCCACCACCAAGTCTCCTTATCTACTTTCCTTCCAGATGACACACCAAGTACTCTCCTACCTGTCTCCCTGATCACAGTAGCTGTAGTTGTCCAGTCATCTGGAAGGACTTCCTTGCCACCCATAGCCTTTTTCAGCTCCTTCCTAAAAGTAACGCAACACTCACTTGCAACACTTTTCAGCTTCCACCATTTCGTCCTCTGCTTTGCCATTACCCTCTTCATCCTTCTCACCACTAGAGTCAACCTACACACCACCATCCTATGCTGTCTGGCTACACTCTCACCTACCACTGCTTTGCAGTCACTGACTCCTTCAGGTTACACCTTCTACACAAGATGTAGTCTACCTGTGTGCTCCTACCTCCACTCTTGTAGGTCACCCTATGTTCCTGTCTCTTCTGGAAGAAAGTATTCACTACAGCCATTTCCATCCTTTTTGCAAAGTCGACCACCATCTGTCCTTCAGCGTTCCTCTCCTGGATACCAAACTTGCCCATCACCTCCTCATCATCTCTGTTTCCTGCACCAACATGCCCATTGAAGTCCGCACCAATGACAACTCTCTCACTTCTAGGGATGTTCTGCATCACTTCATCCAGGTCTGACCAGAATTTCTCTTTCTCCTCCATCTCACATCCTACCTGTGGAGGATACCCACTAACAACATTGAACATCACACCTTCCATTTCTAGCTTCAGGCTCATCACTCTATCTGCATGTGTGGTAAAAAGAGGAAAATACTGGGGTGCTATGTCAATTTATCAACCTGGCAAAGTTGTTGATTTTTTTTTTTTAATTGTTTTATTGATTATCGTGACAGGCCTGCTTGCAGTGATATGAAATGTTATTTATGTAATGCTGAGACATGTGTAATTAACATGAATGTGTTTACACAAGCAGCGTCAAATACTAAAATGTGACTTGTTGTGTTTGTGTTATCACGTGCCATGCTGTGTGTGTGTGTGTGCGTGTGTGTGTGCGTGCGCACACAGGCTGTCTGTTTGTGTGGTCTGATCAGTGTGTCATTGTGTGTCCCCTCTCCCTCCTCACGCCAGTCACGCCAGAGGCTGTCAGCTTCCTGACGGCGGTGGGCGTCCTGGTTGCAGGGCTGGCCCTCCTGTTCCTCCTCATCAACAAGATGCTGTGCTTCTCCCATGTGGGGGGGCTGCCATGTTTGGAGCAGCAGCGCCGAAGCAGAAAAACCCGCCAAGGTCTTGGTGAGACGCTCGTGGCTTTGTGCACACATTGCATGACATCACTAACATCACATAACTTCACCTCACATCATGTGACGTTACATGGTTTCACATTTCATCATGTGACATAAACTTCCAAGTGAATGACAAGCAGCACCTCCCAAAAAAGTAATCCAGTACACCTTATTGGTTACTTGAAAAAAGTAATCTCTTACTTTACTTGGTTACTCATTGATAAAAGTATAGTTACACTGCATAAGAGCCTCAGAGACCATGGATGAGCTGTTAACATCACATTAGCATGTTGGTAAATTGGACCTATTATTGGCAGCCATGGAAAATAGTTTTGGCACCCAATGCATTTATCCGGTTACGTGAGGACGCGTTTTTTTAAATACGAAAGGGAGAGATATGCGGTTTTAAAAATACCCTGCTACGTGTGGACAGGGCAAACGCGGCAATGTGATTTTAACAACTTCTTTTAACAAATGCAACTTACAACAACAAGCGGCGACAAGACCAATCAATGCAACAAGCATCACACAAGACGTCCATTGAGCATCGCCACGTGAGGGGAGATAACTTGGGCTTTCCTAACCACAAAAATGAAGACTATAAGAAGCAAATAAAAGGAGCGGATCCGGGAGACTCATTCCTTATACTCCCCCACCACTACCACAATGTTTTCTGGCATCAAAACAAATGATTTGGAGTTGGACATCTCTTCCATCTCATCCAACGTGGAGCTGCGTGATTTGGCATCAGACGCCGAGCAGGTGAGCAGTACACCCGCTGTCAAGCAAAGGCGAGAGCTGCTTAAGGTACGTGTGTAGAGGAATGACGTGGATTCGGAGAAATCCGCAAATCTCCACTTTTAGAAGCTTTTCGAAACCTTCCTTTTAATGCGAAAACAACCCGGGGAGGCGCGAATGACAGGACAAAATGTAGAAAAATATCTCCAGTTTGCAAGAACTATGGCTACATGTAGACAGGGCCAGACTGAAAAAAAATATTCTTAATGGGTCTCTGCCATTGTTCAGGGGGTCAAACGTGGAGGCGGGCCGTAGTTTGGGGACCACTGTTATAGATAAATACACAGACTTACTTTATTGATCGCAAGGGAAATTCAAACATCAGCTAGCCGGCATACTGTGGATTTGTATCCGAAATGATATGTAAGTTGGGAAGCATGGAATAAGATAAATACAAAAAGGTAGAAATACATTCAAGATAAAATAAAAATACACACTAAATAATACATTAGTAAGGTGTAAAAACACAAGTTTAAGTGTATTAAAAACAGTATGCACACTGCTACATAATCATCTTTAAATCTGCATAGACAGAATAAATTGGTACAGACTATGAGGTGACGTAGTACTCAAGTAGTATTACTCCAATCTAGTGGTACATTTTCTGCGTATCACTAGTATATTTTGTTTACCTTATTTAGCTACATGAAAGAGTGAAAATGTAAATAATAATAATACACTAAGAAGCTGAGTGTGATTAGCACTAACTCAATTGCAGACTTTGTTGAGTGTGTCCGCTGCGCTCGTTGTGCACACACAATCTTTACACGAGAGTCGCAAAAAGTCGTCGCCTCTTTGCAGCTCCGTGGTAGTCAATGTGCTTTTCCGTGCGAGAAGTCGGCGGAAAAGTGGGCGCTGTCACGTCTTTCATGAGACGCAGTTGGAAAAGTCAACAAGTCAGAAAGCAAACACACTCGTTCACCACTATTGGGCCATTGCACGCTCTGAGCTGCAATGTTGGGCCGGGTCATGTCACGCCACGCTTCTCTAATCAAGCAAATAAGTCGCTCTGAGCAGTCTCAGCAAGTATTTCAGGTGGCTGAACAAACACAGCTTCTTGTTTGGGATCTCTCGTCGTCTTGAACAACGTCAAGCTAACTGCTGAAGGTATGTTTATTCAACAAACTTGAGGTAAAAACATGTTTTTCTTGAAATGTAAAGTTCAATGACTGATACGCGGTAATATGCATGCCAGGCCACTAGTTGGCGGTGTCACCTCACAGACATTGAAATCAAAATCATTTTGCAAAGAGTCGGGCAGGCTGCTACTGTGAACGCACATGTTATATTGCTTGTTATTGTATGCTCACAGCCATCAGTATTTTCACAAGTTCACAAGTATTACTATGATATCCTGTCAGGCGCTAAACAGCATTAAAATCCTCAGTTGAAAGCATCTCTGATGGTCTCTGGTGATGTTCAAGCATGTATTAAACTGTAAACCGTGTTTTTCGTTCATTCCTGCATGTCGGCCGCCTGTTGCTGGTAACCACGGTGACGGCGCAGGTAAAGGCAGTTTGCGTCACTCGTTGCCTGCCAATTATGTTAAAATGATGTCGCCATTTTCTCTAATGAGTGTTGACATTCCATGTAACTGCACTCACGTGTTGTCAAGGCGTCAAATTCTTCTCCTCCATCTCTTTGTGAGTCCGGGAGTCTCGTCAGACCCTCGTTTTCCTCAAGTGTCACATGACCCTGCAAGATGGACGCTTTTCCATCTTTGGCCTATGTCTCACACTGCAGGTCAATGACGATTTTTTTGCTCATTTGCGACCTGTATCTGATATTTTCATGTCAGTGTGAACAGCACAATTCCAATTTTTTTAATGTGACCCAGTTTTCATTCGTATGTGGATATAAATCGGATGTGTAACGCTCAGGTGGCATATATCCGACACAAACGTCATGGCGAAAGGCGTGTATTGCCGTGCTCCGGAGACTTTAAAGTTAAGCATTCATGGAAAGACGTAGACCCGGGCCGCATGCCAGAGCAGTCAGGAATAAAGACGGACCAGATGAAGATGATGCCGCTTCAACTGAGCAACAAGTCGCTACTTTTCTACATGTTAAAGTGAACGTAGACAACACCATCGATATTTGCATCCCACTATATGGCAGGAACAAAACCACACCCGTCATCATTGTTATTTTAATAAGGAAATTCAAAACCGCACTGCGGGAGCAGAGAAGGAAGCTGAAAAGAACAAATGTCTACATGAATGAACATCTGCCAAAACTTAACGCTGAAATTGCCAAAAAAGCATGTGACTTGAGGAAGCAGGGTAAGATCCAAAGCACATCAACTGCAAAATATTCATCAAGTTAAATCAGTGGTTCCCAAAATCTTTTATAATTACGCATTCCAATGTAACTTGTATGCATATTCAAATAAAATGATACCATTACCAAAATTCTTGCCATCTTCTTAGTCTTCTACACGGAATCATTTGGTTGAGAAAATATTGCCTCCCGCTGCATAAAATCCTTGACATTGCCACAAACGCATTAAGGAGCGCATGCTAGTGATATGTGCGGACTGATACTGAAATGTCAATACCAGCTCTTCATGATCTAAAGTCGATTCTGAAATGAAAATAGTGATACTTTTGATACATCTGGTATATAATTTTGTCCTTAGTTTTTTCTGATGTTGTATATTAGCTTGGTTATATTGTAAATCACCCCACTTCCTCAATATGCTTCACAGTTTGAAATAAATCAATAGAGGACTATGATGTCTTGTGTTCTTTATGCTGTGGTTTGAAATACTGTACACTATGTTTTAAAATTTACCAGACACATTAGATGAATTTGCACATAGTATTGAATCGCTATTGCCAATACCAGCCTGAATTTGAGCCAGTATTGAATCAGAAATAAGTCAATGGTATGGCACATCACTGGATCACACACCGCAGCAGTCTTTACTTCCGTAAACACGCGGAAATGCGAGTGATGTCGTGCTTCTGCGCATGCACGTCACTTTCCAGTCACGTAAACGACCACCCAAAAAATCTGATTTTAAACAAAAAGTCCAAATTGGTAATCTTACTCTGCAGTCTGAACGTAGCCCGAGTCACTTGCAATATACTGCCTCCAGGGAGGCAGGAGGCGCCTCAGAATGCACCGGATGATGCTTGTCTTTACAAGAACATCACTTAAAAGAGGCCAGACCTCCACCAAGTCCACACTATCTGAAACAAGCCTATCAAAACTTTTTAATTTCAAAAGTTTGCGTTTAGTCCTGTAGGATGGGCCAAGGCACACACAAAGTGTCTTCCAGCAGCCACACTTTTCCATCGGTGAGATCTGGTGGGTTAATGCTCACATGTTCTCATTCTACTAGCGCAGGGGTCACCAACAGGGTGCCTGCGGGCGCCAGGTAGCCCCTCACAGCCACATGAGGTGCCTGCAAGCCTGCTTTTCTTTCATGCTTTCAGTTAATAATGTGAACACTAGAAAGAAATGCATTCTGTAATACAAATGGATATCAACATTATGTTTTTATTTTTATTTTCTTTGTTGACTGGAGAGGATGTACAAGGCAAGAGCTCTGCTGAGGATACTATAAACTACAACTATTATGGTGCTTTTCTGAATTCATTTCATGAACACAAGATCGCAACTGGGTGCTGATTCCCTCAACTTTAGCTTGGATTGGCGAGAGTTACAAAATCCTTGAAATCAATGAGTTACATGTGCTGAAAGCTGCTGGGAAGCCACGCTAACCGGCTAATCAATGAAGTTTAAAGCAATTGCCTAGCAACATTGCCAAACAAAAGAAAAAAAAACATTTATTACAATTGTAAAGGATACTGGGCCTGGATACATGGACTCAAAATCAGAAGTACTGTCAGTCTTGTTGCCAAATGTGGAGGGGGAGGACGACTACAGCCATGAGTTAAAAAAATCAGAAAAACTATGAGACCCATTTGCTAGACTTTTGGAAGTTCGTAAGGGAGCTGGAGAAAAAGGCGGCTCAAGAGATGGAGATGCAGGAGACACAGCAGTGCGCTGCACCACAACCAGACCTTAAACATTTGCAGTCACAGACTCAATATGTACAATCGCAGAATCCATGATGTCATAAACCTTATGGAGGAAAATAGAGCACTGGCAAAGAAACTAATGCTCTAAAAGAAGAAATCGAGAAGTTGCAAGATAAAATTAAATTAAGAATTACACCCAGGTCAAAAGATAGAGCTCATAACAGAGAAGAACCAAATGGAAGGAATGTTTCTTCAACAAAGCAACAGATTGTCAGCGTCCTACAACCAAAGGAGGTGGATATCGATATCAACACCATTGATACTTGCATCCCACTGTATGGCAGAAACAACACCACATCTTTCGTCTTTAAGGTCACCAACAGGGAATTCAAAACTGCACTGCTGAAACAGAGAAAGAACTTGAAAGGCACAAACATCTACTTAAATGAGTATCTGACAAAAAGCAACATTGCCAAGAAAGCACGAGACTCGAGGAAGCAGGGAAAGGTACAAAGTACTTGGAACACCAACAGAAAAATATACATCAAGCTACATGGAGGTCCAGGAGAAACAGGAATGCTGGTCGTCAAAGATATCAACGATCTGGATACATACTAAACATCATGTAATCATGACAACCAGGACAAAAGAGGATACGACGCACAAAAACAGATTACATTCAATAACACAAACATTGATAATAACGTTGAAAGAGCACGCTCAACAAAGTAGTCAAGAACTCAAGTACTTACACTTGATGACACTCACAGTACAACACCAAGACAGCAAGATGTTGATCTGGGGAAGAGGGAAGGAAGGAGGAGGAATAAAAGGAAGAAAAAAAAGTTATTTTTTTTTTAAGAAAAATAGGATATATGCATGTATGTGTATGTATGTAATACCGTATATGAGTATGTATGTATACATATAAATGTTTGTGTGTATGCATGTATATACACAGTATGTATAAGTGTGTATTAGTAAGTCATGTGAGAAGGGGGTAGGATTAAATAAGCTCTGCTTCTTCCTACTCCTTTTGGACATGTACAACTGAGGAATGTAACATCTCTATGCAGTCAAGAGCTTTGGCAGTGGTGGCAGCGATGGCGCTGGCACATCCTCGGACAGCGACAACGAGGTCATGAAGCAGTTTGAGATCTCGGTGTCACGATCGCAGAGTGTACGTGTAAGTCAGCCTAACGGTGACGACCAGCAGCAGCAGCAGCAGCTTCAGCGGGCACTGAGCCGACAAAATAAATTCTCCCGTCTGTCCCAACGCGAGGAGGGCAGCACTGAGCCAAACAGAAAAGGTACACAACACAACATGGCCGACAATCTTGAAAAGCTGTTTTGTATGGCTGGGAAGAATTGAGACAGTTTGACTCGCCATAATAAAGTTAAAATGGAGAGGGGGAGTTTTGCACTATTCCTCATCTAATGTCGGACATTTTTCCCGGTTTGCGTCATACAGAATAGGAACATTTTATTCCAGCGGTGAAGAAGACGGCGTAGCTAAATTCATATAGGGCTTATTTTACTGATGCTTGACCTGTACAGGTTTTATCTTTGAAATTAAAAAAAGAGACGTTTGATAAAGTGTTTTTATAATGGAACATGTTTTTTGTGTCGGTCAAGTTTGTTCATGTCTCCATGACCCCCGTTAGTTGTGTGATTACATATCAGCGATGCTGCAAAGTAAACAGGCTGCTGACTCATTGCTTTGTTGCCATAGTGATAGCCAAGGATGAAACTCTCAAACAAGACCTTCAATTTTAAGGTTTCTCCTTATCTATTAATGCAGCGGTGTTTTTTACCAACAAAGGACAAATAAAAAAAAATTAAAGAAAAAAAAAATTAAAAAATAATAAAAAAAAAAAAAAATAAAAAACACTGTACATTTGTAATTCCGCATTTCATTTTTTCACATTTTGTTAACTCTAAGTCAGTAATAAATTATAAATACAGTGTGTTAAATGTTTAATGACTTAACCTTGGTTAAGTCATTAAACCGTTCCAGAAGTCTTACTCGAACCAAAACAGCCTCTAACCAAAACCAATTTTCTTGTAGAAAATATTAAAAATTCAATTATTTCCAGACACCCAAAAATGTAAACACAAAACTAGGGATGTCCCACTGATAGTGGCATAAACATATTTATAATATGCATCAATATGGGTCAATATCGGTATCGTTTTTTTCCCTACAAAAAAAAAAAACGATATAGCTAGGGGTCGATCAGTCACCGATCAGTATCGGCCGATTTCCGTGAATACTCACCAGATCAGCACATGCCTTTCAATGCCGATCACAAAAGCCTTCCTGCTCTTTGTGTATTCTTCTACTGCAGCTGCAAGATAATATAGACATTCCTTTTCCTTTCTACAATGACTGCTTTTTCTCTGGAGTTCAAACGCCTCGCAAACAGAGGAATTAATGAAGCTAGGGATGATGCCTGCGGGTGCGTGGCGTTACGCTGGACAAAGCAGGACCAAATAATGACACGACGGCTTCCCGGATGTGGCAAGTGTGGTGACAGTGCATACCCACACCCACTTTGCGCTTAGTATGTCATACTCTAGTGCCTAAGTGCCTAACTAGTGCATAAACAGTGCACAAACTTCACACCAAATATGCTAGAAAAAGAGATTTCTTGGCTTCCACTCCCGTAGTACGCCATTCTTGGCTTTGGCCACCATGATGGTAAGCAGAATCCAGAATGTTCAGCCTTTAACAGATCAAATAGAGGGTTCAAAAGATTTTTTTTGAAAAGATGTCATTTTCAAAAGATGTCATTTTTCAAAGACAGGTCTGTGTCATAAAAACATTTATGATTAATTGAATTCATGACAAGTCAGCGATGATCACGAGTTATGCCCCATCCAGACGAAGACGATCCGAGGCCTAAAGGGTCAATTACTTAATCAAAACGGCGCAATATCCAGACAGAGCCGGCGTTTTCAGGATCTGCAAATGAACACTTTTAAAACCGGGTCCCAGAGTGGAAAGATTTGAAGATGCCGTTTTCGCGGCTCCATTGTTGCGGCTTTGCCCCGGCTTCGATGAAAACGCTTGTGCTAAAACCGCAAACACGGAAACAACAATGACCCAATTCTGGGTCAGAAATGTGTATTTTGCAAGGTCACATTGTGATAAAGTTTCACTTTTACGACAGTGTTTTGGGGCCACATAAAAAAACGTACGATTTTGGGATTAAAGCCAGAGGAAAGTTTCCCTCCTCCTGAAGAACTATGCTATATTTTCCCTCTGACACTTATGAAACAATGACACGTCAAATTACGACTTTTTTCTCATAATTTTACGGGAAATAAAGCTTGTTGATCAAACCTCCTCATGGCTTAAATGGTGTCTGGAAATGTTACAGTATGTAGGATATTCATTCACTTTAAAATCTATCTGCACATGAAATTTCATTGTAATCTGGTGGTGGTGAGAAATAACTTATTTAATAATTGGGGTAGAGAAATAAATGAGGTATCAAATTAAAGTTAGTCATGTTTTATCAGATGGATTTAATCATTCAACCTTTTACTTAATTCATTGTTACTTCAACCCTAAGTGTTGGTTGGACTTTATTCAAATAAAATGTGAATGCATTTGCCATGAATTGCTGTTTACTTGTTTGTTCAGATCCAGTCATTTACACCTGATTCCCTTACAAAACGCAACGGAAATCCAGGAAACTTTACCTGCATGGTCAAGTATCCAGGTATTTACTGTATTTCAGTCAGACTGGCTGAATTTTTGGCTAAAAAGTTAATGAATCTATTTAAAGTTACTGAATCGTTTCGGATCGGATCGTACTAAATGAACCTATATCGTCCTTGAATCAAAATCGGCAAACACGAATTGTGATACCAATCGAATCGTTGTTAAAATGAATCGTTACACCGCGGGTGTCAGACCCCTGCCTTAAACTTACGTTGTAAGAAGGTGGGCCGTGTTTATTTTATGCTTAAAATACGCAACGGGCCAATAAAAAAACACATGCACCCCCCGTTTAAGATGTTTTGTTAAAACCTATTCACTACAAATTAGTTCATAGTGTCCTCACTCCCTCAGACATCTTTCCGCCTGCTGTCATGGAGGCTCCTGGTGAACAGAACATCCTGGACCATCACTCGCCAGCACCCTCGGCGCCAGAAAAACCCGACGGGATGGAGTCGTTAGCCTCTATTCAAGAGAGTCCAGTGCACATAATAACCCGACCAAACACGGACTGCAGCGAGTACACGCAGTCGAGTCTGGACAGGATGAACAGCTTCTCCACATGGAGCCCTGAGGTACTGCATGTTTACGAATTTACAGTCTTAAATACAAGATAGGCGTCACTTTATAACCAGTAATTTTGGCACCGTATGATACCTGCACTAAAAACACCCTCATGCCTTTACTTATCAGTGATTTCAATTTCAATTTTCTACTCAGGGTTCTATGTTTAGTTAGTTCTATGTTTATTTAATGCTCTATGTTTACAATCAATGTTGTGTTTGCTGCCAGAATGGGAGGTTGACATAGTCTTGGAGGTGCCGGGGTGATGGGGGGTAGAGGGTCTCAGGACACTCAGCTGAAGCTGAATTTCTACAACATACTGGAGCTCCTCCGGCCGTTTTAGCGAGTCAAAAATGTGATCATATTTTAAAAAATCAACAGAAATGCTCAGCTTTTCCCCCCCAGTCACTTGTTGCTAGGCAGAGTTTATAGGGCTCACTCATAACTGCCCCGTTGGCCGATGAAAACATACAAACTTGGGGCGGATGCAGAGCATTGACAGGAAGTCAGGGTTACGTGACATCCGGCCGAGCACGGCTGCTCCTGGGGGATCTCCACTCTGTAATCACCAAGCTAGAAAAAGTTATCAAATATATTTTTCTAAATTTTCAGCAAGAGCATCCCCCCCACGATGATGACATCCCACTGCCAATAAGCTCCTCCCCCCGATCGCCAGTCTCCAAATGTTGTGACCTGGTGGTCTCTTTGGAATACCGTCCGACCACGGAGAAGCTGCTGGCCACCGTGGTGGCGGCACGTGACGTCCCTGACAAGGGGCGCTGCGGGATGGACTCCTGGCAGGTCCACATGGTCCTGCTGCCCTCTAAGAAGCAACGCCACAAGACCTCCATGAGGCGGAGCTTGCCGCTCTACTTCAACCAGACCTTCAGCTTCCTGCAGGTGGAGCCCTCAGATCTGCGCATGTTGGCCCTCAGGTTCCGAATGTACGCCTTGGAGGGCAGGTTATCCAGGGAGCGCATGATGGGTGAGACTGTGCTGCGCCTAGCGGGGCTCGACCCAGCCGGGGGCACCTTGGAGACCACGCTGGTCCTGGAGCCTCGCAATAACATCAAGGTAAGTGTAGGAGTAGGAGCAATTCCATATTTGTTCTCCATGGTGTTTCTTGTGTCCTCAGAGCATGGACTCACTGCTGAGCCTGGCGGGCGTGTCCCACAGCGATAGCGCCTCGTCCACGCAGTCGCTGACGCACGGCGGCGCCCCCGAGCTGCTGGTGGGCCTTGCCTACAACGCCACGACGGGCCGCATGTCTGTGGAGCTCATCAAAGGAAGCCACTTCAGAAACCTGGCTGCCAACAGACCACCAGGTCTGACCCTTGTTGAAGTCCTTCCTCAAGAACAAGCCTTTCATTCCTTTCTTCTTTTTCTTTCAGACACGTACACTCGATTGACGCTGCTGAACTCGGTGGGCCAGGAGATCTCGCGATGCAAAACGTCAGTGCGTCGCAGCCAGCCCAATCCCGTCTATAAGGAGACTTTCGTCTTCCAGGTGGCGCTCTTCCAGTTGTCGGACGTCACGCTGATGCTGTCCGTGTATAGCCGGCGCAGCTTAAAGCGCAAGGAGATGGTGGGCTGGGTTACCCTGGGCCAGAACAGCAGCGGCGAGGAGGAGGAGCTTCACTGGAGAGACATGAAAGACGGCAAAGGACAGCAAGTGTGTCGCTGGCACTTCCTCCTGGAGGCGTGATGCCACCTGCTGGCCCGGATGTACTCTTTTGACACGTCCACTCACCTCCTTATCACTGCTGAGGTGAAAAGAGCCTTTATTAAGTTTATGGTCATATTTTTTTGTGTTGATGCTGAACACAAGGGGGGTGGGGGGGGGGCTAAATGTAGCCCCTCCTCCAAGTGGCTGCTCCGCCACTTCCTCAAAGTGCCGGTGAGCAGCTGGGGGGAGCTACTTTGCCGATCTGGAGCACATTCAGCCGTCTAAACAAATTGGAAGATCTGAAAAAGGCATTCGACCGTGTCCCTCGTGATGTCCTGTGGGGGATGCCCCGGGAGTTCGGTCCTGTACATCAAAGCAGGAGCCTGGTTCCCATTGCCAGCAATAAGTCGAGCTTGTTTCCGGTGAACCTTGGCCTCCGCCAAGGCTGCACTTTGTCACCGATTCTGTTCATAATTTTCATGGACAGAATTTCTAGGCGCAGTCAAGGCGTTGAGAGAGTCCAGCTTGGTTACCTTAGGATCTCGTCTCTGCTATTTGCTGACGATGTGGTCGTTATGGCCTCATCAGTCTATGATCTTCAGCGTTTACTGGAGCGGTTTGCAGCTGAGTGTGAAGCTTCTGGGATGAGACTCAGCACCTCCAAATCTGAGGCCAAGGTTCTCAGTCGGAAACGGGTCGACTGTACCCTCCAGGTTGGGATTGAGGTCTTGCTTCAGGTGAAGGAGTTCAAGTATCTCAGGGTCTTGTTCACGAGTGAGGGACGGTTGGAGCGTGAGGTCGACAGACGGATCGGTTTAGCGTCAGGGGTAATGCGGTTGCTGTACCGGACCGTCGTGGTGAAGAGAGAGCTGAGCCGGAAGGCAAAGCTCTCCGTTTACAGATCGATCCTTGTTCCCACCCTCACCTATGGTCATGAGTTATGGGTCATGACCGAAAGAATGAGATCACGGATACAAGGGGCGGAAATGAGTTTCCTTCGTAGGGTGGCTGGACTCACCCTAAGAGAAAGGGTGAGGAGCTCGGCCATCCGGGAGGAGCTCAGAGTAGAGCCGCTGCTCCTTCACATCAAGAGGAGCCAGTTGAGGTGGCTCGGGCATCTAGTCCGGATGCCTCCCGGGCGCCTCCCTGGTGAGGTGTTTCGGGCATGCCCAGCCGGGAGAAGGCCCCGGGGAAGACCTAGGACACGCTGGAGGGACTATGTCTCACAACTGGCCTGGGAACGCCTTGGTGTCCCCCTGGTGGAGCTGGAAGAGGTCGCCGGAGACCGGGAAGTCTGGACTTCCCTACTGAGACTGCTGCCCCCGCGACCCGGACCCGGATAAGCGGAAGAAAATGGAATGGAATGGAAATGGCTGAAACAACATTCCTTTGTTTGAATGCTTGTCAACAACTAAACCATTTTTTCTCATTTACATTTGAGGACGTTGCCTGCCAATCAAATGTTTTATTAAAAGGAGGGCTGATTTATTAGCGTTAGCATGTCTGGGCGACGTTTTCTGCCCGTAGCTTATTTACCTATTACCTTGACCTTTTACCTATTGTAAGAATAAAATGAATTATTAATCAGATAGTTCATTCTGTATTACACTAATTTGCTTTGTCACATATAGCACAATGCTAACTTAGCTAGCTTAGCATACATGGACTGACTGGAAAAGTCTTCTTCTACAGATAACGGTTAGCCAGGCATGCAAAATTAAGCAATTTTAATTCATACCTTATCTTTTTTTCCCTAAAAGACCGTTGACACACTCTCGAGATCAAAGTGAAGCCGGTGAGGGTCACATACATAAACATGTAAAGGATGTATAGATTTAGTACATGAAATATTCTAAAATATCCAGTGTAGGTCCATATATGCTAAGCTATCTGAACAAAACATTGACATCTTAGCTTTGTGTTAAAGCTGACAGAGCTGATTAATGCCAAATATCACAATATAGCTTGTTAATAAAGGTCATAAAAATGAGCTGTGGGCTGAAAACGGCTGCCCCGGCCACACTTTGGACACCCCTCTTTTACATGCTTGCGGGATTTTCCCTGCCAAAATGTTTGCGGAAACGTTACCAATACCCCCGCACGTCCCCGTTCAAGCATTGAATCATTCACAAATTCAAAAATCGTTTCTTCCGGAAAATACTAAACACATCTCTTACATCCTAAATCAGTAATAGTTTCTAAATATGTGATAAATTGGGTAAAATACACAGCCTGCGTACAGTAGCGTTCAAAATACTAGCAGTTCAATGTGAGTAACCAGATTAATCGCTCTTATTAGTATAACAAGTTACCAGTAGGTGCAGTAGATTCTCAGAAAACAAACCCAGCATTGATGATATGCACGCTCTTAAGGCTGTGCAAAATATGTCAAAATACTTGAAGAAAAGAGGTCATGTTGCCTTATGCTGAAGAGGGCATGCCCTTGAAATGGGTGTTTCACCAAGACAATGACCCCAAACACACTAGTAAACATGCAAAATCTTGGTTCCCAAGCAACAAAATTAATGTTATGAGTGGCCAACCCAATCCCCGGACCTTCATCCAAGCAAGAACTTGTGGGGGGACATCAAAAATGCTGTTTCTGAAGCAAAACCAAGAAAAGGTAATGAATTGTGGAATGTTGTTAAAGAATCTTGGAGCGGAATAACAGCTGAAAGGTGCCACCAGTTGGTTGAGTCCATGCCACAACGATGTGAAGCAGTTATAAAAAAAAAAAAAAACTGCTCATACAACTAAATATTAGTTTAGTGATTCACAGGATTGTTAAATCCTAGAAACAAAAAAGTTTGTACAGAATAGTTTTGAGTTTGTATAGTCAACGGGAGACACCCTTCTTTCAACTTCTTTCCATTGCCCAATTGCACAGCCTTAAGAGCGTGCATGTCATGGATGCTGGGCCTTGTTTGTTTTCTGGGAATCTACTGCACCTACTGGCAACTTGTTTGCCACGTAGCAATAAAAATATACTAATAACAGTAATTTAGTCACATCAGACTTGTTTTGAGCACTATTGTATATACATTTATGTCTTTATGCTTCACTGTTTTTTTCGCACCGTGTTTGTGGTTGTGAAATGCCGAAGTGAATTCCAATTACATCATCTTACATTATCGCACACACGAGTGTGTGTTACGTTTTACATGTGTGTGAGACCCAAACCCGGATTGTGTCGGGAATGAACAAAGGCAATTGAAGAAAGAAGGGGAGGGTTCAGGAGCTGACTCAAATAAAAAATAAAAATAAAAACCAAGGAGAGTGTGTCCAAAAGAGACATTTCTATGGGTGTTCTAGGAACACTATGCTTTTGAAATGCGGGCGTCTACTGTATATTGGTTCCGTGTTGCCTGTAGGTGAGTCAAGTTTGACATTTGTTAGTTGGCAGCTATGAATTCACTTTCGTTGCTAATTCAAAGCAAGAAAGGCCCATTTTTGTTGGTCCCTCTGGTTGTGTCATTTGAATGCATCGCATCATACATGAAATGCGATTTACTGCACACGCTCATGTCTTTTATGCATGACTGCAAGTTGACGTACAGACAAGTCTTGTTTCTATTTTTGCAAATCTACAGTATTTTGGGGGGTTTATAAGTAATTGACCCTACAAACTAACATGCGGTTGAGACACATTTGTAAAAAGTGCCTGCAGGTGGAGGTGAACATATCAGTCAAAATATGATCATTCATGTATTTTTAAAAACACAATTGTATTCCTAAACAAATGTGCTTTTCTAATACTGCCTCCAAGTGTTTACATATAAACTTGAAGATTGTCTTTCTATAATGAGCATAAAGAAAAGTATGGAATGTTTTATTGATTTCAGTTGAGCTTTTGTCCAGAAGGTATAGGACTTTCTAGAGGTTTTCCTTGGAAGGTCTAAAAATTAAGCAGCGACACATACGCTCATCAAAGATGTAACCGCAACACTTGTTTGTCCTTCCCATTTTTCACAAGCACAACTCAAACATCTACAGGCATCTAAATTATAAATGCAACACTTTTGTTTGCACCTATCCAGAGCACCAGAATCATGCTTGCTATTGTCAAAATGCCATCAAATATGAAATGCATTTGTGTTTATTGTCTTTAAGATGCCTGCCTGCCCGTACCATGACCCCACTGCCAACATAGGCCACTCCATCTACACCGCTGGTGCATTTTACTGTATTTATGGCATTTTGAAGGCCCAGGGATACTGTGACGAAAGCCTGAGGCCCATTGTTGTGTCACTCATCCACAAGCTTCACTGCCGTCACCAACTGATAATCTTCTCCCCCATGTTGCAAGGATTTCTACACCATTCTTGGAAGCTGAAAGCATCCCCAACACGTCACCTACTGAGCATGTTGAAGATGCTCTGGATTGATGTATACGGTATTTAAGGCAAATGGTGTCTCAGCGGGCCGCACAGTGGTCATGTGGTTAGCATGTTGGCCTTACAGTCAGGTGATCTGGGTTTGAATCTCCGTTAGGCATCTCTGGGTGGAGTTTGCAAGTTCTCCCCGTGCATGGGTGGGTTTTCTCCGGGTACTCCTGTTTCCTCCCACATTCCATCTTAGGTTAATTGGCAACTCTAAATTGTCCATAGAAATGAATGGGAGTGGTTGTCTGTCTGCCCTGCGATTGACTGGCGACCAGCTGGGATAGGCTCCAGCGTACCCTTGTGAGGATAAGTGGCATAGAAAATGGATGGATCATTATCACAGCAGATAGTGACTGGCTTTCGGACCCCTCCAGATCACCCCCAATACAGTTAAACAACATTTTGTGTGGCCTTTTATTGTGGCCAACCTAATAATCATCCTCTCGCGAGAGCATCTTGTTTTGTCACGTATGATGCGGATAATAAGAATGCTCACTGACAGATTTAAACAAACTAGTGAACAATATTTGAAAGCTATTTGTGTACAAGGGTTGTGCAAATTTCAGGACTGAATTGACCTCTAAATTCCAATTCAGTTTTTGAATTTGAATTGCGGTCGCACACAGAAAGCAGAATTGAAATTCAAATGTGAATTGCAGGAAGTTGTAATGAAATTTAAAAAAAATGGATGATGCATAATTAAGGTGTATGCACAGTACACGTACAGTAACCGTATTTAAACATGGAAACAAATAAAACATGAAAACTCATGAAAAATGGGAGCCAATACAGGAAGTGTTGCATTTATATTTTTAAATCTAGATTGTAGAGTTCTGCTCTGACCACAGTCCCAGTCTGGATACCTCATTGCTTTTTTTTGGTACCTTTTATTTCCTTCCTGTGAATGCCAATAAAGATTCCCGCTGAGGGATCGTCTGTCTGCCATCTGTTGCCTTCAAATGAGACGTCTTCATTGGGACACCAAACAACATCATGTTAGTTCTGTTTCACCGTCAATCACAGCAGATTAGAGGATTAGTGAAAGGACCTGTTTGTGGCGTTAACCTCTGATACTTTGTCAACACAGTCAGACATCTTTGAGTTTTGTGTTTCCAAGTGACACACGGTGGCGTCACACATAAATGTTTCAGATCATCATACAAATATGAATATAGTCAGTGACGACGCAACTGCACAACTACAACTTTATTTTCTTACAAATTTCCAACTATTTTTCTGTGCATTTACAACTTTATTCCCAGAATATTGCAAGGTTTTTTCTTGTAAATTTACAGCTTTATTCTCATAATGTTGTGGAGTTTTTTTGCCAAAGATTTCCGATTTTAATCTTAAAATATTACACATTTTTCCCGTAAATTTTGGACTTTTTCCTCCCTCGTAGATTATTCTCGTAATATTAAAAATGTTTCTCATAAATGTATGACTTCATTCTCGTACATTCACGACTTTATTCTCAATGTCTCCTTTTTTTCATGTGGAGGGGGCAGTCAGTATTAGTAATATAAGTCTACTTTAATTGAACTCTTACTACCAAATACAAGAGATTTTTTTCATCATTTTCTGACTATATACATTGGCATGAAATAGTTTGGGCACCCTTGATAATTTTCAAGGTTTTCCTTTATAAATAATTAGTTGTTTGGATCAGCAATTTCGGTTAAATATATCATATAGCAAAAAAACACAGTGGTATTTGAGAAGTGAAACTAAGTTTTTAGAATTTACAGAAAGTGTGCAGTAATTATTTAAACAAAATTATGTAGGTGCATAAATTTGGGAACACCAACAGAAAAATTACATCAATACTTAGAAGGTCCTCCTTTAGCTGAAATAAACACTCCAAACCATGATGTTGCGCAATCTTTGTTTTCAGGTCGTTTGACGGTTATTTTGAGGCTCCCATGTTGTCACACTTCAGAGAAGATGCAAAGAGGAGAACAACTTGCAATTGGCCATCTTAAATACCCTTTCTCGTGACTGGCATGAGCTGTGTATGTAGGTCAAGGGTCAATGTGCGTACCAAACTAATTTTGTGTTCCAATAATTAGTGCTAATTTTTTTTGCAGCGCCCCCCTTTGGAGATAAAATGATTCTGAGCGTGGTAGGGGCACACCCCCCAGTTTGAAAACCATTGAGCCTAAAGGTCGTTAAATCAATGAAACAACAAGGGTGTCCAAATTTATGCACCTGCCTAATTTTGTTTAAATAATTATTGCACACTTTCTGTAAATCGTAAAAACTTAATTTCACTTCTCAAATATCACTGTTTGTCTGCCATATGATACATTCATTCATTCATTCATTTTCTGTACCGCTTATCCTCATTAGGGTCACAGGGATGCTGGAGCCTATCCCAGCTGGCTTTGGGCGAGAGGCGGGGTACACCCTGGACTGGTCGCCAGTCAATCGCAGGGCACCATATGATACATTTACCTTCAATTGCTGATCCAAATATTTTTTTAAATCACTACCACATAGAAAAATCATTTACCAATATAAAGGGGTCCCTGTCAGTCATCGGCCCTTGGAATGGTCCCTACTTCCCCCCTTTTTACTGTGCCCCTTGTCCCAGCACCTTCTAGCAAGAGTAAAGGGGCCGTATACGGTGCCAGACAGAAAACAGGACAGGAAAAAAGTAAAAGCACCAAATAGGAAATAAAAATATAGGAAATAAAACCAGCAAAAAATCAGACCGTGAGTCTTCCTTTCATGCAAAAAGTGATTTAAAAGAATGAAACTAGGAAAATATCGCCATTCGGTATGCTAATAAAACCTTCAATAAATATCACAGTTTGAATGATTTTCAATAAATATACACTACAACACCTCAATTAGTCCAGTTATTTACTGCAAATCAATTCAGTGAAGTCAAATGAATAGCTTGAAATGGTTCAAATGTAAGTGCTAAACTGTTAAAACAAAAGTGAAGGTTAACCAGAACTGAAAAACAATGTATATTTCAAAATTATATAAAAAGGCCTTTTTCAGGTACCATGAAGTGGGTCAATAATTCAAAGCTGTTCTGCACAAATGGAGGTTTATCAAGCATCAGGTTTACAGGTTTTCTGGAGTACTTACTACCCCGTCTATCTGCATGAAAGCAGTGTTTGGAACACACTGTAGTACCATACCCTTGTGAACATCCATTGAAAAGTAGTGTACTGCAGAGAGTAATGTGTTGCTACTAAAATGTCAAGAAAAAGGCAATTAAAAATGGAAAAAATCCGGATCGTACTAACACTTAATAATGGTGGGTTTTTCTACAGATACAGCGGGGTGATGTATATCATACTTGTACTACCACATATTTATAAATGACCACCGACTTTAGAGAATTTAGAGAGAAAATACACGCTAGATTGTAAATGTGCAGGCGATCCACTGTATCCCCCACATTGTTTGACTTCAAGCACTTATGGATCTGGCCTGTCTTGGGTTAACAAATTGATCAATATCTCCTTCATTATTTAGAAAAACAACAAATCCACTTATATGGTAATGATAAAACATTTTTGAAATGTGTTTTCCGCCATCCAGATATTGTTTTGAGCAACCGTAATTGCAAGTTCCCTGGTTGCTTTGTGTGTCAGCCGGTCCGTACAGGAAATCAAAGCGAGCGCGCTGGATGGTCCGGGATGGAGAGGAGGATGCTCACGCGTCATCCCCGCGCTTGCTCTGTCTCTTAGCAACAGGAAACATCTGCCTCCGCGGGGACCAATGAAGCTGGCGTCTCGTCTCGTCTCTTGCTGCTGTCGAGGAGATATTGCAGGAGGTTGGAGAGCACCGAGGCTCGCACCGCGGAGGAGCTGCAGCCGGACCAGCACATTCTTCCCTAAACACTGCTGGACTTCATTATTAGGTAAGACCGCTATACTACTAGGATTGTTATTATTCGCCTTGACTCCACTTTAATGCTTCTACATGTTCCTGGTTTCCAGTGCTGTGATGAGGAAATATAGTAAAAGAGTCGGCAGCGTTAGTTCCCCCCCCCCCCCCCCTCCAAAAAAACCCACACTCCTCCATAATGGCACCTGTCTAAATATACGTTTGTTCGTTTTTTCAGTCCTTGTCATTGTCACTTATTTGTATGCAATGTGCCCACTGGTGCTTAGAAACCATAGATAAAGAAAAAGAAATGTGTGAATAATAGTCTTGTTTGACCAAGACAGCAGGTCAAATACACATTAGGCGCAGAAACCTGGTAATTAAATATTTTTCTTGACTTCATTCTACTTGTGTGATCAAAAAACACAATTTTGTTCATTTATATGACAATACCTTTGCTAAAATAAACACATTTGTGTTTATCGGTGTATATACAGTATTGGTGCAAATGTGTACAGTCGTCCTTCGCTATATTGCAATTCAAATATTATTTGAATATGTAATATAATATATATAATAGAATATTATTACTGTTTTGTGGTTGACCTATTAATAGTCAAAACATATTGAAAGACAAGATAAAGTAGGTGTAGTATTTCACTAGGCATCGGCGATGTTATGACAATTGATTACTTTACCTTTCACACTGCTTGGAGACTGGCTACGGAGCCAGCAGAGCTGAACCGACGTGCCATTGCTGAGATTGAGCGGAAAAAAAATATTTTCCTCTCATTCTGTGTGGAAGTGGTAACTTTTTGGCTTTTATGTCCTTCTTCCCCGCTCCGTTTGAAACACTTTCTTAAAGAGGACCTATTATGCTTTTCCTCGTTTCGGACCTTGTTACAATGTGGTATTGTCATATTAAACGATGCCAACATGTCAGATAATGAGGTTTGCACTTTTGGAAGCGAGCCCTGAAAGAGTTTCACTGGGCAACGTTGAGCAATAGCTCCCAGGAAATGTTTGTTCAGGTGTGAGGCAAAGCTAATTTTGCTGACCAAAACAAAGCTGGACTATCCGGCAAACTGTTGCTGAAGTCCGATGCGATACTCTGCCGTGTTGAAGAGTCAGAAGATCAAGCTGTAAGTAACAATTTATCAGTGTCATATGTGTGTTTATTTTGTGTAAGTATTTGGACAAAAGCGGTTGTCTGTGTAGCGTTATCGAGTGTTCATACAGAGAGCGGAGGGAGTGTTACCTGCATGCATGCAAATTGCAAGTGACTAATGGGGTGTCTCCAGAACTCTAATAATATTAAAAAACTGTATTTAGAAAGTCATAAACAGATTTTCTATGCTCCAACTACAAAAATATACCGTTTATTCATATTGAATCATACTTTGTAAGTAATTCACTTATTTCTGTGGCGTCTGGAAGCAATAAACTGCGATAAACGAGGGCCGACTGTATTGAATTGGAGTGATTGAATTGATTTAGAAGTTTTTAGAAGTGATTTAGAGGGACAACTTAAAGAACTTTAACAACAGCCTGGTGTGTTTCCCTGTAGGAGTGTGAGGAAGATGCGGAGGTTCAGGTGGTCTCACACACATTGATGCTTTAAGACCACCTTTGGACCAGCAGCAGAAGCAGCTCAGCAAAGGTTAGCATCTCCGTTTTGGATTTCACCACGTGTGAAGTCGTTTTTTACGTTGACAAACATGTCTTCCAGGGGCATCTTCCCATTGGAAAGAGACCAAACCATTCAACAACGTCGAAAATCGCTTACTTCAAGAGGAAATATGCGGAGGAGGAGGTTTTGCATGGAGGCCTACGAGGATATGTTCAAAAAGTATCTTTTATTGTCTGCTCAAGTCTATTGAAATGTCAGTGTGGTCCACATCATATGTCTGTCTTTATCGATGTCTTACTGCTCCTATGAAAGCATTCATGCAGGTGATACCCTCATTGTCAGGGCAGATTGGACGTTACCATGATGACGTTCACGTGGAATTGAGACATGTCTGAATGTCACAACTGTGAAGAAATTTCTCTTTGAGTTGCGTTCAAGTGTCTTGTTGTGTCTTTCTGCTGTGCAGCACCTGATACTGCCAGAGGACAGGGGCTGCATCCTCAAGTTGTCCCTGGAGAAGCTGAGGTTCCTGGAGGACCCTGAGGCCTACCTGCGGCGCTCCGTCCTCATCAACAACTTGCTGAGGAAGATCCACAGTGAGGAGGAGGAGGAGGAGGAGGATGTAGAGGACGAAGAGGAGATGGACGGGATGTACTCAGACAGGAAGAGGGTAAAGGTACTGGTCAGCGACTGCTGCTCTCCATCATTGAGCTTCAAGAAGCTGCAGCGTTACCGTCTGGTGCCGTGCTGTCCTTCGGCAGACTGCCTCTGCGGGCTGGACTCCGGCCCGGGGCTGGAACGCCTGGAGGCGAGCCACCAGTTGCTCCTGTACAACTTGGACGACCACGGCTGACTGTGGGCTTCACGGCCGTGAGGGTGTTGAAAAACTGAGAAACCTCCCAGAAAGGAAGCACATGCTTGGCGTGTTCCAGAAGCTTCTGAGAAATCTGCTTGGCACGCTGAGAGACCACCATTGTTCCTTTTAGGAACCAGGATCAGAGTCAAGATCTAGCTGTCACAGACTCAATGATTGACTTGTATTGCTCTTGTGGCTCACGTGAGCTTCTTCAGGGATTATTGGATGCTCCTATGAAGATAGTTTTCTTACCTTTAATTTCTGTCTTTGGCTAACATTCACTGTCTGCGTGGCATCATGCACAGGTCCATTTTTTTCGCTTTCGCTGGCGGTGCTCACTTGAGACCGCTCGCTTTCCTGTACTGGCTCGCTGCTGCTCCCTGCTGGAAACAAATGAACATTGCAGCTGTTTTGTTTGCGATGGCGTTTTGTTTTTGGGATAAATGTCCTAAAAAGAGGAGTATGGCGGTATTTTAAAGCAACATCTCTTTACATTTGTGAATCCAGCTTGGAAAGTTTTTATTGACTTTTCACGGGTGGTTTTATTGATCAACGTGCTTTGTAAAGTCAACCTGTCCGCTTTGTGTCAATAGTACTTGATGTCATTCAGCCTTTGCAACTTTCTGTTATCCCGTCTGTGTCCAGGAACTTTGCTGTTTTTATTCCTGTTAATCATGTGAAAAGAATAACAATATTAAAGAGAAAGTCAATATTTTATCACAAATATATATATTTTGATGAAATATTTGTTACATTTGACCAATCGATCCTTTCAAAAAGATTGCGACAGGGTATGAATGGTGTTAAGAACAGGAGCTGCTGGTTGTGGTTGTTACGGATTATGACCGTCTGTGCTGTGTGCTAATAAATCAGACATCTCTTCTTCTGAAGCGCGAATGTTCTTTTATTTACTGCAGTGGAGGGTAATATCTAGTATTTAAACAGAAATACAACAGCTTCGTCACATAAATAGCAGGGCTCAAACCCTAACGACATTGAACCTTCCACTTCTAGGTTCCTCAGACCTCACGTGACGGAAGTTCGCGTCACCTTTCTGGGCCACTCCGAAACTCCCGCTTGCAGCACTATTTGCAAAGTCGTATGCTTTTCCAACCCAACGGAAGTTAGATTCGCGTTGATGCTAGCATTAACTTGTGCTAGCATTAAACGTATAAGAAATAAGGATGTGATAAACCATCCCGGAGTTGGAGAGCAGACACGGGGTGTTACGATTTCCGACGCTCATGTAACGCATCATGGAAAGGCGGGTTGCTCGTGGGCAGGGTGCTGTCAGCAGAGGAAGAGTCTCCGTTGAAGAGGACGCTTTACTAGACAGGACGAACAATAACAAACATTTTTGCTGTTTTTTTACTTGCGGTTCTAAACAACAAGTTCGTTTTTGAAGAGCACATCTCGCCGAGGTTCACTCCGCGCCCTGATGCGCCTCTTCGCGAGCTAATGCTAATGCTGACGCTAATGCTAGCTAGCCTCCATCGTCCCCTGTGCGGCCAAAGTAGCCGAGCGACTGCTTTCTTTTTCGGCTGTACGCTGGCCACTAATCTGCACGTCAAACATGGGGAAAAATAACCGCTTGCTGGAGCTCTCCCGCTTCCTCCGAGACCCCCACCTGGTCGCCCGTTTCCAGCACATATGCGGGGTGCGAGGGACGTTTTCCCGGACGGTGGTCAGGGGCGGCAACGGCAAGGAAGCTGAGCCGAGCGAGGCGCAAAACAACGGGGCTTGCTACCACCAGCTGGACGAGGACCAGGAGAGCGAGACATTGTGTGCTGACGTGGGGACAGCGGGGATTCGGAAGAGAGTGGCGGACTCCGGGAAGTCCCAAGAGCAAGATTCTCCTCACAATGGCTCCCTGCTCACAAGGACACCAGCGGCTAATGTGTCCGATCAAAGCGGGGCAATGACGGATGAAGATGGGGCAGCCAGCGGAGTAAAGCCGCTTCGCAGAAACTCATTGACGGGGGACGCCGGGCAGGAGTTTCTGATCGAGAACCGCGTCTTCTACTACCTGTTCACCTTCGGAACCGAGCTGGGAAACGAATTATTCTACATCACCTTCTTCCCCTTCCTGATGTGGAACGTGGACGCCTTCGTGAGCCGGCGGCTCATCATGGTATGGGTGTGGGTCATGTACCTGGGCCAGTGCACCAAGGACGTGATCGGCTGGTCCAGACCCGCCTCACCTCCTGTGGTGAAAGTGGAGGTGTTCTACAACTCAGAGTACAGCATGCCGTCCACACACGCCATGTCCGGCACTGCCATCCCCTTTGCCCTCATCTTCATGACCTATGACCGCTGGGAGGTAAGTAGAAGAAACGCTCCCAAATACAAGAACAAACTTGCAGAAAAAAAGGGAAATGGTAGATGAGGGTACTTCCTCATCGAGGTAACGGAGTAACTTCCTTTTGGAATATTTCACAACTTTTGACCCATGAAAGATGTGTTATTATGTTCATGAGAACATCAAGGCTCGCTAAACTCTTCACAGACCAGACACCATCTTCTGCTGGAGCCTTTCCCAGCTGATTTTCAGCAAGAGCCAGGGTACACTCTGAACTGGTCGCCAGTCAATCACAGAGTGCATCTAGACAATCATACATTCAAACTCATATTCATACCTAAGGACAATTTAGAGTTGGCAATTAACCTAACATGCTAGTTTTAACATGCAAACTGCATGATCAGGCACCATTGATGCTATTTGATTTTTTTCTGTTAGACTTAATCAATGCACCGCAGTCGCACATATTGCATAATCCACACTCATTGTCACAAACATCAGCTTTAAGAAGACAAAACCTTTTTAAAATCAAACAGAAAAGCAACAATTCCACTCTCACTCCATGCATTCATTCATTCATTCATTTTCTATGTCGCTTATCAAAAGCTGTTAAAAATCAAGTGAAAACACAGCAATAATGTCACTTTGTAGCACCAGTCGTCATCATACTGCTCACAGCCACCAGGGGGCATTTTCACATGGTGTCCACAGGCTGCTATAATATGCTGTGATCTTGTATTTTTCAAATTCTTTGATGACATCAAATGTTCACACTGACACGCTTTCTGGGGGAGTTTCGAGTAGTAAATGCTTTGAACATTGAAAGAGTTTTTGGTGGAATGTTCATCCGATGAATTCACCAAATGGATAATCTCTTGACAAATTGCTGCTCTCTGTCAACAATGTGTCGTTGCGCTCCTGCTACAAAGTTAAGACACATGCAGGACAAATAGTGTCCTTGGGCGTCACATTAGAAATGAATTACCTCAGCATTTAAAGGTCAAAACGGTATATAACTCAGGACTCGTTTACAAGGCGAGATAAGACAGCCGACCTTTTTGTCATCTTTGATGTGGAGTGGTCAAAGTTTTAACGCAAGAGTGTGGAGGTCACATGACTCAGATGAGACTTTGACCTAGCTGCTGTGTTTGTTTTTCAGGTCATGTCTGAATAGAAGACTACATGGCAATGTTGAATGTTGGACGTTGGTTAGTCTTTATTCTCGTTGGAAAACATTCCTTCCAATAGGAAAGCATGTGAATAGAAACGGTCTGGTAAAGAGTCGAACTGTGGTCCAATTTTTATCAAGTGGACAGGCAATGTTTTAACGTGGTCGACCCTAATGAGGATAAGTGGAAGAAAAAAAGGATGGATGGATGGATGGATACACTAAAAAATGCTTTTCATCATGTACAGAATGAGCACTGTCAACTGGTGCTGTATCAGTTTGGAAAGCCAGAGCTAACGCCGCTTGTAGTCAAAGAATAGCATTTAGCATCAGCTATAATGCACACACAAACACACACAACAGCTATGTGTGTCGTTTGACTGGCAGTGATTGCCCCAGACAGATTGTAGAGACTGCAGGGCACAAAATGAGTGAGTGGTATTTGGAGAAACGATAATTGATAAATTGCATCTGCCTGTGCGGGTTGATGCTAAAAGTGGAAAGGAAGGTTGTGTTTGAGGTTTGCATGCTCAAGTTGGTCATATTCCCCATCTTTGTCATCACTACTTTCATATAAATGCAACATATTGATTTTGGCGGTGTTCATGCACACAACTTGTCCAAACATAAATATTCCAACACTGAGGCTGTGGCATTTGGCTTAGAAACCATCGCTTTGTTCCTTCATACATATTCGCATTTGCTAGCTGACTTGCAGCTGTGTGTATCCACCGGGGCTGTGCAAAATTCAGAATTGACTTGAGAATGACCTCTAAATTCCAATTCAGTTCTTGAATTTGAATTTAAATTTGAATTTTGGTTGCAAACAGGAAGCAGAATTGCAATTTAAAATTGAATCACAGGAAGTAGAATTGAAATTTAAAGAATCTAAGATGCGTAATTAAGATGTATGTAACAATGAAGCTTAACAGTAAATATTTAAAACATGAATTTCATAAAAAAATATAATTGTATGAACTTCATGTGCACAATACTTTATTATTGAAGATTTTTAAGTACTGTATATTAGTTGTTTTTTTCCACAAATTGACCTTGAAAACTTATTCATATAAAACAGATAATTAATGTTGTAAATACTTTCAAACTGTTGTGAAGGAGGATGGAACAGCATGTAATCTCCCAGAATACTATCATTTTTAACCCAAGTCTTTAAAATGACTGGTCATACCGCAGTAGTTTCCTCTGCACCTGCTGAGAGGATCTATTTGTGTTGCAGGCAAGATATTCAGAAATGAATGATGCTGCCTCAATGACAAAACATTTGAGGAACTGTTAGATGCAATGACTTTACCCTGTGTAGTACTTAAATAAATGATTTCTGTAGTTACCAAAACATTGTTTCATTTAATCACTCAAAACAAGGAGGGATGTCCAGATCCACATTTTTTGGCTTGTGAGCTGATCTGATTTGATTTGATATTTTATTTTCCATAATAAACTTTTTGCCAACTGTGTTAAATATGGTTATTAAATAGGTCTTCAAAGCATTAAAGTTAGTCCAACCCCAGCATTGCTGAATTTACTTTTTGTTATTGCAAACAACAGTATTGTTTGACTTTTGTAACAAACATTTTTGAGTCAGGTCCCTAATCAAAATAAAAGTCCGTCCAATAAAAGATAACATTGGAAAAAATGGGTGTGAAAATTGTGTTGTTCCAGGCTGCTGTTTGGTGTGTGGGCTATAGAGGGCAGTGGTGTTCAGCATGCTGGTTAGCGTAAGCCTTTTGATTCAAGTGCGTTGAATAAGAAAACCGGGAAGTGAAACGCCTTGTCGAAGGACTGGGTGCTGTGTGTTTACATGCAAATAAAAGGCCAAATGAATTACAGCCATTCTGATGTCAAATTATTCAGCCGCCGTTACAATACTTTTAGGGTAGGACTAATCATTTGACCATTACCGCACTGAACTGAGTTGGATAGGACCCACATTTAACATTCTTACTGCCATACAAGTGTAAAAATAAGTTCAGCAGTGCTAGTGGAAAGTCTATATCGTGTAAAGGGGCAGCAGTGGCTCAGGAGGCTTTGTCCATTCCAGGCACTGCCGTTGTGTCCTTAGGCAAGATGAGTCCACACTTTGCCTGCAGTGCCACCCACACTGGTGCATAAATGACAATGAATGTTTGGTGGTGGTCAGAGAATCCTTTGGCACCAAATGGCACGGACATTCTGTCAGTCACACCAGGGCAAGGTTGTAGACATGTTTCTACCGCGCGTGTTTCTAGGTGAACCTCGGAAGAGAAACAGTGTGTTAGTACACTGCTGTCTCAGTGGGCTTGTCGGAGCAGAACAGGAATGTTTGGATGGGCACAAGTCAGCTGGATCTCCACCTTCTACAGCAACAGGGCCACCCTCCCATAGCAAGGACGCTAACCACAGCCAGATGTTTCTCCATGTGAGGTCAAAGCTGGAAAGCAAATGTGGAGGCTCTCCCTGATGTGCCTGAGACCCATGTACTGTAACAGTGTTAAATGTAAATATGATATTATTTACACTACAGAAATGGGTCGATGTTGACCTGCCAAGAAAGAGGTGTGGCTTTCTGGCAGCCATATTGAGCTGCTAGATAGCCTGCTTAGAGTCTGGAAAAACACAGACTACACAGGCGGTGCCTTGGCGAGTGCACACAAGTACTATAACAATTCTGTGATATTTTATCGGCACCATGTTGCAATTGTTGAAACTGTAATGTCATGCAAAGGAAGAAAAACTTGACAAAGAGTGAATGATGGGATGTCCTAGACTTTGCTAACATGAAGTCATACATATAACATATTACTGAGAAAAGACATTTATTATAATTGACTCCACCCACTGGACCTCATGTACAACCTTGTGTTGTGTTTGTGTTAACCTGAGGACTGTGTGCATGTGTCTGTCACACACACAGGAGAACAAAAGGCTTTTAGTGAAAGTGCAAACTTAAGCAGATCACATTTCTACCGACTCAGCTGTCAGTCAGCCTTATGCCCTCCCTCCCGTCCATTTCCCCTTCCCCTGCTCCTCACAACTTACGTGTGTGTAATTCACTGTACATGTGGACACTGGCATGGTTTGAGGTCAGATAAGATAAAACTTTATTGTTTTTATTATTTTATTACTAAATGATCCATGAAGGAAACCAGAGCTCCTCGGTAGAAGTTTTGCCCCTATGATGGTGACATAAGTTGCGTTTTATTATGAGTGGGAACTAGGGGTGGGCGATATATCGATATCTTCTTCTTTTCCTTTCAGCTTATCCCATCAGGGGTCGCCACAGCGAATCATAAATATATCAATATTTCTTTTAAACATGATATCAAAAACAATCATATCATTGAGACTGGATTTGCGCTGCAACTCTTACTATTTTGATGTGGAGGTCTTACTCATCCTCTGCACTGTGTGTGAGCCCCTGCCCTGCATCCGTCCTTGCAGGATGTAGGAGGGGCTCAGTTATCAACAAACATGGAGGAAGCGACAGCGTCTGCAGTGGAAGAACTATTCAGAAAGGAAAAAGCATTGGCTCAGTAATTTAAAAGAACTTTGGATTTAGAGCATAAAAAAGTTATTCACCACCTTAAAACTTGGCACAATACAAGGAATGTGTGAAGCCGCGGGCTGGCTGCACAGCTCTACAAAATCCTGCCACAACACAAGGCTCACTGCTGCCTTCTTTTTCCTATTGTGTTCCTCGTGTAAGGAAAAGTGCAATGTTGTGTGCCATTACTAAAGAGGTGTCCTATTACATTGCTAAAGATATGGTTCTTGTTGCTACGGTGGAAAAATGCCTTCAAAACCTGCTGAAAACAATAGACTTGTAGGGCCCCATGTATCAGTTTTATTGTTGTTCCAATTTTTTTTCCCATTTTCATTTTTTAGAATTAACTTTTTTACAAGTTCGTGGTGAAGAGAGAGCTGAGCCAGGAGGCAAAGCTCTCTGTTTACCGATCGATCTACGTTCCCACCCTCACCTATGGTCATGAGTTATGGGTCTTGACCGAAAGACAAGATCGCGGATACAAGCGGCGGAAATGAGTTTCCTCCGTAGGGTGGCTGGACTCACCCTAAGAGATAGGGTGAGGAGCTCGGCCATCCGGGAGGAGCTCAGAGTAGAGCCGCTGCTCCTTCACATCAAGAGGAGCCAGTTGAGGTGGCTCGGGCATCTAGTCCGGATGCCTCACGGGCGCCTCCCTGGTGAGGTGTTTCGGGCGTGCCCAGCCGGGAGAAGGCCCCGGGGAAGACCTAGGACATGCTGGAGGGACTACGTCTCACAGCTGGCCTGGGAACGCCTTGGTGGAGCTGGAAGAGGTCGCCGGAGACCGGGAAGTCTGGACTTCCCTACTGAAGCTGCTGCCCCCACGACCCGGACCCGGATAAGCAGAAGAAAATGGAATGGAGTTTTTTACATTTTACACTTATTTTTACCAGCATAGTTAGCTTTTTTTGGTCAAAAAATTTCTTTAATTAAATGCTAAAATCCTTACATTTATTGATGCACTGCATAAATGGCCTAATTTTGCCCAATAATTGAAAAAATTGACTAATGGGATGTCAGCCTCTGCACACATTGCTACAAAATCTCTAACAAACTGTAATGCCAGTACTCGTGATTAAGGAAGACTTAGTCCCCGATGAAATTGCAACTACAAATGTAAGATATCTTTAGGAGTTACACAGTGAGACAACATTGGGCAAAATGCGCTTTTATTTTGTCTTGTTTGTGAGAATGTCTGTTTACGGCTAAGACTAGCTGGGTGCAAAAATAGACGTGCTTCTTGTCTTTTTTCATTCACAACCTGCACGTCGTCTTAGGGCATTGTAAAACGCTCGTTACATTAAAGTGGTAAAACACAATGCAGTGAAAATATACAGGTACTCATCCAGCCAGAGTCTCACACACACAACCTTACTTTCATGCGAAACTAAGCTAACCCTGCTAGCTTCCATTCACAGAGCCTGAATGGAAGCCATCGGAAGCAAAGCTAAGAGGAGGTTCTGCCAACTTTTACCAGTGTTATCGCCATTTCAACATTCTTATTTTGGGAGCGGGCTGTTTAGTGTGTGTAATGAGATTCTTCCACGATTGAGCCGTCCTCTGGGGAAATACTTACCCACACGTTCCTTCTCCTTATGATGACAGCATTGCATTCGCCTTATGTCAATTTCCGCAAGATTCCACGTTTAAACAGTAAATTCAGTTTTTATTGGCCAATTCTGTGATTCCGCGGAAGTCATAGGGCCCTAAACTTGCGATGTCCAGAGAACTTCCCAGTCACATTATTTTGCACGGGAAGTGCAAATGTACAAGGAAGTCAGATGGTTGCTAAGCATGATGCAGTGGACAAGTTGGTGTTCCTGGCACAAAATAAGGACTGACTTGTGTCTTCTAAAAGTTCACCAAAAATACTACTGTTCAATGTAAACTATTTTTCAGTTGCTGACATTTTCAAAATGTCCTTTGTATTTTGTGCTTTTTGTTATTGCTAAATGGAATCACAGGAGTGCCAAAATGAAAAGGAAATGCATGTGGAAATATAAAGAGAATCAATACTAAAAATATACAAATGTAGTCATATTTTGTCATTAGTTTTTCTGTATTGTCTATGTTTTTTTGTAATTTGTCGTTGGTTTTCCTGTATGTCTTTGTGATTGGAATGTTTGAAATTGTACAGTAAATTTAATTATAGTACAGTTCAATAGACAAATAATACTTATTTTATGTTGTCACGGTTTTATTTTTCATCACGACAGGCGAGGCGAGGCGAGGCCTCCCCTGACAGCACTTCACTATTTTCTAGTGTCACTGTTGTTGATGATTTTAATCTAATCCGTGATTGACTCCTCATGTCATGTCTCGTCTGCAGTACTCCTTCACGTTGGGCTTCGTGTTGGCTCTCTGTTGGTGTCTGCTTGTTTGCGTCAGTCGGATCTACATGGGTATGCACTCGGTTCTGGTAAGCCCCGCCCATGTGCACACACACACACACACACTAACGCACATCTGCACACAATTGCAGCGCTCCAAGACTCACAAAAAAAAGGAAATGTTGTTGTAAGCCTCCAGATGGCTCAGAAGCTCAGTGGTCATGGCGCTTTGAAGCAGGTTTGATTGACAGCTGCGTGGAACGAGCTGTTTTCACACGCCTTTGACTCCTCGTGGCTGCTGACAGGTGGAGTCTTGGTGACAACCTCTGCAACCACATGACATCTGCTGGATCACATGACCAACACCGCTGGAAAGAGACGATGCAAAAGACAGCCCGCAAAAACTTTGGTGAAGCCAGTCAGACTAAGGACATGGATTACTGGATCCACTACTAGTGAGCTACACTTCATTGAGGGAAACATTACTGCCAACATGTAACAACATGCTCAAGCAGAGCAAGATCCCCTTCCTGGGGAAACTGAGCCACAGGGCAGTATTCCAACATAAGGACCCCAAACACACTCCAAGATGACTGCTGCTTTGCTAAAGAAGCTGAGGGCAAAGGTGATAGACCTAAACCCTATTGAGCATCTTTGGGGCATCCTTAAATGGAAGGTGGAGGAGTGCAAGGCATCTCTAACATCCACCAGATTCTTGATGTCGTCATAGAGGCATGAAAGAGGCCTTCAGAAGCATCCTGTTGTATTCTAGTGAACTTCATGCCCAAGAGAGTTAAGACAATGATTGAAAATAATCTGCACTAAATATTCACACTTTGTACACAACTTGAACATTTTCTTAAGAGGTGTAGACTTTAATGGTTGTGTGTTGAGTATTTTGAGGGCACCCTAAATTTTTCGACTGTTAATTGTCGACTCAAAAAGGTGTGTGAATATGAGTGTGAATGATTGTTTGTCCATATGTTCCCTGCGATTTGCTGGCCACAAGTCTGGGGTGTACGCTTCCTGTTCTATACAAGTGGCCTCCAGAAAGTGTCTTAGCTCCATGCGTTCATCTGCCACACGGGTCTTGCCACATTGACCTCTGGCTCCAATCAGCTTCTGTGAGCAAAGCAGCTTATTTCCATGGCAACTTCATGATGACAACAACACAACAGAGTCACTATCATCTGCGTTCTGTGTGGACTGTCATGTTGACTTCAAGTGCACGCAGTCACACTATTTAACATGGTGCTGACTCTGTGGGATAAACCAAACGCTTTATGTCTGCTGGATGAGACTGAGCTGAGCCACATCGCCCAATCAAAACACTTCCTCTGCCTCTTTTGTCATACAGAAAACACGCAGACACCAAGACCACCAGACTTTTCCCTCTCAAGGAACTGGAATGTGTCTTCTTTTAATTGTTGCTCATGACCTTCACTCCTTCCTTTTTTCACTTTTATACTTCTCAACATTTGCACGTGTATCTAATGTACATGGTCACATTTTCAGAATCCTTAAGGTTGTCAAACTGTTCCTGTGTTATGAGATAAAGTGGCGGTCCGGGCAGCCGTTAGGTGGAAAAACATTGCCGTGTTATTATTCCTTGCTATCGGAACTGAGCTTCAATGTGTTGAAGCCACAGGCTTGTACTGTGTTGCCAAAAGTAAGGCATAGATAGCACTGGCATTAGCTGCCTTGTTAGCATTGAGCAGCGCCGGTATCGAAGAGAACTGGAGTCAAGGATAAGTGGTATCAACCCTTTACTCAACAATAACAAGCAACAACCACTTGAAGTCTCAGTTGCTAACAACAATCACATGACCTAACGTAGAAGTTTTTAAAAACCTTGTTTATATTATGACTAGATCTGTCACAATAAACGGGGGGAAAAACAAGTCAATCATTTTGCCAGCCTCGATAAATTGACACGTGCATGTATGCGTGTTTAGTTTTCCGCTGTTTTTAACACACAAGCTGGATGACTAAAGGGTTCACCTTGCATGTGTCTGTGCTCATTGGGTCTATAGTGGAACCAACGGTGAGCGTGATTAAGCCTCTTTGTCCCTGTACGTGGAGGCGGGGCTGCTAATGAGTGGATACACAGACAAGAGTGCTACCTCCAAGTTAGCAAGCAAATGCTACTATGAATGAAGGGCCAAAAGCGATAGTGTGTGGCATTAGACATTGACTGCAAAGCGAGTCATTGGCACCAATTGCTTCATGCGCATTACAAAATAGCAAATAAACCTCAAATGTTGAATTATGGCATTTTCCTGCAAGCACTTTCATTCTGAAATTTCTCACTTTTCCAAGATGGCTAACAGGCAAACGTACCAAAAATCCCCTTACAGATCAGTGGAAATCATGGAAATCCTGAACATTACGCCATATTTCAGATTTTGAATCAGTGTCACTTTTGTCATTGTCTGAATTTTGATGAAAACACATTGTGCGGAAAGGCTGACGTCAGCTCATTTGCATATATTGAATTTTGGTTAAGCTGTGTGCAGTCTACGCTGTTTACGAGGTTGGTCAGAATACATGTTTTGACTGCAGCAAAATGCGTTAGGTGCTCAGTGAGGTGTTATACTTGAATTAGAAATTACAGCAGCTGTATTAATTATTCATCTTTGTGACACAATTTTGCATGTCACTAAGCAGCGATATGCAAACGGCTAAAATTGACATCCAGTCGTGTTTATACACAGCAGACACAACGAAAATATGTGATCGTTTTGGGATTTCCCTCCTTGATGTGTTGCCAATATATTTGACGGCATCCTCTCTGGTTCAGCAGACTGAGCCGTATATTTGTTACAGTTGAAAGACAAACTTACTAAAAACCTAGTAAAAATAGTCGTGCAAACCTTGTGTGTGTGAAATGTCTGCTCTGACACTGTGATCCTTGCAGGACGTCATTGTCGGAGTGTTCTACAGCATCCTCATCCTCTTCCTATCGCTGCCGGCATTGGACGCGATCGACAATTTCATCCTGACATGCCCCCACGCCCCACTGGTCATCGTGTGCCTCCACCTGGGCCTGGGCCTTTTCTCCTTCACTTTGGACACGTGGAGCACATCCCGGGGTGACACGGCTCAGATCCTGGGTACGGGTGCCGGCGTTGCTCTGGCCTCCCACGTTAACCACCGCCTAGGCCTGATGCCGGACCCCCCGCCGGAGCACCTTCCCCTCTCGCTGCCTGCCCTCAGCGGGGGCCTGGTGGGCACAGCTGCGTTGCGCTTTCTGCTGGGTGTGCTGGTCTTGATGGCCACCCGGGCACTGATGAAGGCACTGACCATCCCACTGGTTTGCCGCCTCCTGGCCATCCCCGGTGATGACATGAGGAAGGCAAGGCAGCACATGGAGGTGGAGCTTCCCTACCGCTACATCGTCTATGGGACGGTGGGCTTCAACGTGCTCTTCCTGGTGCCACTACTCTTCAGCTACCTGGCGATTTGTTGACCACATGACCTTGTCATTGACAGCACAGCAACCCCTGATGGGCAACGTCTTCAAGGGCTGATATTTAAATAATATCTTCAACATCCTCCAGCTCCATTCTAGACAATCACTACTGATTACTGAACACTGTCATCAGGGCTTCAAGTGGACGTTTGCACAAGACACGCCAAGCATCAGGTAGACGCAGACCAACTTTGTTAGCTCCGTGAATGATTGCTCTTCATGTTAGGAGAAAAGCACATGCTGGCACATAAGATCCACTTTCAAAAGATGGAAGTTTAAATAGTCTTTTTTTTTTCCCCTTCTTGATGTACACTGTAAAAAAACAAAAAAACAAAAAAAAAAAATGTATATATCTTCCCACAAACGTCAGATGTTTACTTGATCCTCACACCCTTATGTGGTGACTTACCACTGGCACACTGACTTTCAGTAGCAATAAATTGCCACGTTGTAATTGATCAACTGTGGCAAGAGGGCGTTACCCAGTGTGTAGTTTGTTGTTCACATCCTGTAGCCTCCATGCGATAAAGGCCATGTCACACCCATGTCCCGAACAAGAAATAAACCAGGAGTGTCCAATCTGCATTTTGGATTTGCACGCAGAACATTGTAAAGATAAAATTAAATGGCAAAATAGATTATCTGGGCTTATCCTGGGATCCGCATTTTCCCACAACTCGCTTTATTAGAAGGAATATACTGTATGTATATACTGGTATAGTTTGTATCAAGTGTATCAATGTGAGGAAATCTTGCAGTAATACAACAGTTTTTGATCAGGGCTTGATCGATAGCGAAGTCCTGTCTTTAATCATGACTAGATAGGTCTAGACTAGAGCGGTCCTAACTCATCTTTGATCGTGATTGAGTGGTCTTAGCGAGTCTGGAGCTCTAGACTGTTTTTTGGACTTGACTAGGTAGGACTGCTTGTTTCTGGGATGCTAGACTAGACCAGTCCTATCTAGCCTTTGAGCGGTTGCCATCCATTCTGTGACACAAGATTTTGTTTTTGAATAAATGTCTCATTTCTGAAAGCAAATTAAAACATGTCAAAATTGCATCCTTTTGATATTCCAGTCTGCAACTCTCGTGGAAAACACACCTTTCCTGGACAATCTCATCACAAATGTTATCTTTAATGTTATATATTTTTACGTCTAATCTTTTCCTCAATGCTAGTATTCCAATTTTAAAAGACGCTGATGATGAACTCGCAGGATGGCTTTTTGTTGTTGTTGTAAAACCCTTGTAAAAAACTGTTTGTAGTGTTGTCCATTTTGAAAGACATTTCATTGCCCCCATTTTCACGAGTTTCCTCACACAAACATGACTTTTTTCTGCGTTTTGCTGACAATGGCCGACAGGGAATATCCACAAGTCAAGAACACGACCATTGTCTCTAATCTTTGTCACATAACCAAATACGGCGGCTAAACCGCTAGCAGATCTCTGCCCTCTAGTGCCTACCAGGGTCATAACAGGGTATTTCATGTTGCCTTTTGCACTGTGCTGCCCCTGCTCAAGTTGGAAACTCAAGAAACCACAGTTGACTTTAGGAACGTTTATGTCAGGTGTGTCCAAACTTTTTCCAGTGGGGGTCGCATGCATAAAACTTCAAGGATTTGGGGCTACTTTAATGTATATTCTACATTAAGGATACTAAAAACAATCTAATGTTGAATTTGAACACAAAATGGTGACAAAACTAATTATTAGTGTAATATTGAATAATTAACTCATTAATAACCAATTCACTTAATGGAACAATATGCCGAGGGCCAAAAAAAGAGAGCTGCAGACCAAAAAGTACCCCCCTGGCCGCACTTTGGACACCACTGGTGTATGTGTTCATTTGGGAGTTTGTCGAATGGTGTCCTGATGTTGGACTCATTTGAGGATATTTTATGAAGATTGACATGACTACATTTTATACAGTATATTAGATTTGACGTGCTTGAAAGGAAGTTGAATACAACAAAATGAAATAAAGTAAATTTGATGATTTGAAATTTTGGTGTTTTTGTCTGGTCGGGGAAAAGATGACAGAATTCCGTATGTATTTGTGAACTTTGATGTCTTTGGTTGCAAATGTGGTCTGCCCTTGTGCACCCTTTGGACTTAAACCCAAGGATCCACTGAATGAGAGTCGAGAGGACTGGGCAAAGCCCAAGATATCACTTTAGTCTCCAGCGGGACTCGTAGGGCGTTAGGCAGAGAGGTTTACAGACATACTTTAAGCTCAGCTCCACTGGCTGCCATCTGTTACACCATCTAGCTTAGCTGTGACCAAGTACTGAGTGGCCCTTCAATTTTGACATTGCACTTTTGATGATGCATGGGTGCTGCCATAAAGGTAGTGAAGGGGAGGAGGGAAAAGAAGGATCTGGGGTGGATCCTGACAGAACCAAAGCTAAGAGAGCCATGAACGCCACATATGTATTTTATTGAGACATGTTGATTTTTAACACTAACTACAACTAAATGTGTGTATTTTTAAGCTACGCCACCCATTTTGGAATACTGTATAATGAGTCTCAGAATATTGAAGAAATAAAATATGTTAAACACAAATTTAATAAATACAATACATTTTTAGCAATAATGCAACTTCTGGTGCTGCAAAGGTTTCCTTTTTTCCATCTCTGCATTAAAAGGATTTTCTTTGCAGAATTACCTAGATGGCTATTTCATTATTTTTTAAATTAACTTTTTGACATTTCAACTTGACCCGGGTAGGCTGCTGCATTATTCATTAATAATGCGTTTGGGTGTCTGACCGGGAAAATATGGGAAGGACAGCTGGCACTGGCCTCAAAATGTGGGAGAAAATAGAGGGATATGGATTAAAATGCATAAGAAAGTTTGATATTTAGAATTTTGTTTTTAACACTGTGATTTCTGTAATCACTTACTGCAAAATGTCAGTAAAAATTGAAATAAGCGCATTTCATTGTTTTAAAAAATGTCAAAGACAGTAATCAAAAGAGCCACATCTGGCTCCCAAGCGCCCTGTTTTATGGTGTGGTCAGTATTTCGTTAAAATTAGTTAAATGAAGTTTGACTGATTGATTGATTCTTTATTTAGAGCTACACAAAATACACATATAAATAGAAAACTATATGGCTCTAAAAGGAATGGGAAGAAGACATTTACACCCACCTCCTATTCCTAACACTAAACCCACTTATATTAACAAACAAAATCAGCATGCTATACATTATAATTCATAACAAGATTATTAATGCGTTATACCCTGTACATCTTATCAATACTAATGGGACATTACTCATTATTATACCATCATCATATATCAACACATCAATCATATATTCATTCATTTTCTATACCGCTTATCCTCATTAGGGTTTCGGTAATGCTGGAGCCTATCCCAACTGACTTTCAGGAGGCGGGGTACACCCTGGACTGGTCGCCAGTCAATCCCAGACATATCAATCATGTATTATAAATTATTATTGGATTTATTGTACAGTATATATCATTTCTATGCATTCAAGAGAATTTTTATTAATAAATGTAATGGTTATTAGTGTTGATGATAATAATAATGAGTTTGCACAGCACGTGTTGCGCATTAAGAGAGGCCAAGAGGTTTGCGGACCCGTTGCCAGAGGGGGACTGCACTCTAGCAACACCACCACTCTTGGCCAAGTGTCCTATGCTGTGCATTAAAAGAGACAAGATACAGGATTTTGGAGGCCTGCCGTGTGAAGGTTAATGATCTCCTGCAGCCGAACATCCACTTGTCTGCCCTAATCTGGTGATTTTATTGAACGAGTATCCTATGCTGTGCATTAAAAGAGACAAGATATTCTCCGGCAAGGGAACCTCCACTTGTCTTGTCTAGATGCTTACATATACAGTTCTGTATTGACTGCGTCGACATGGTTAACACCCCAAAATTGTCACTGGAACCATCCAGCCGGGAGAAGGCCCCAGGGAAGACCTAGGACACGCTGGAGGGACTATGTCTCACAGTACAAGACTACCTTCCCAAAGAACGGGGACTTCTAGATAGTACGAGTAGGCAGCCGAAAGGTTAAAAGTTGTCATCAAAGCTGCGTGAGCGCACAGCTGCATGAATAATAATAATGGACGTCTGCTTACCCATCAGCTCTCCCGGGTTATGTGTCATGCGAGGGACATTTAGTGGTCCGTCATGCTAAACTGAGACCACGGGTGGCGGTTTTGATGACGTCATCACGTTAGCTTTGACGCTGCAGCTGCTCCATTGATTCCCATGTAGTGAAGTGGTTTGTCCTCCGGCCAGTTCTTCCCTCGCCGCTGCTACAGGGACACACCAGATGCTTCCTCTTGAGCTGCTATAAAGTTACCCAGGAAGACTTTTCGGTGTTAAAACTCCAACGTTGAACATTTGTGTTTTCCTCTCGTTGTTGAAACGAGGGGGACGTTTTTGACAGCTAGTCAGTTTTCTAAAGAATGCAGTTTTTTAAAAAACGGTTTTTAACCCGTCCAAGCAAGACATACCAAAATATTTAAGTGTCCGTCCATACGTTAAACATTTGCCATTAATTGCTTCAGTTGAAAACCCAAAAAAGCCGTGACCAGCGTTGAAACGTTGATGTCAAGCAACTGCTGCCACCTACTGGACAGCTCAGGATTCACAGCTTCTTGAATATTTCCGGTTTAAAAAAAACCCCACATAGTAAAAACACCTAAAAAAATACGATGACAACGCAGTATAATACGTATAACAGCGTGTTAAATGTTATAACTTACAACATTATAAATGCACAGGCACGTGTTAAAACAAACGTTATACTCTTTGCCAGTTGGGGCGACGCGGAACCATTGTTCGAACGGATGTTTTTCCGGTCTGTAAACACTGTGAGACTGTCGTCCTCCGTGCACGTTTTAGCATGCTACATATTTTTGTAGGCTAGAGCTGACAAACCGGTAATAACAATCGACTTAAACGTTGTTGAATGAGGTCGTTTGACTATAAAGCAGCATCAGGTAGGTGAATTAAAGAGTTGACTCGTGTTTTGAACGCTTGGCCAGACTCCGGAGGAAATAGGAGTGGTTAATAATGTTGTATGTTAATATTGGCTGTTTCGGCGTTGCTCTTATCGAGCTAGATGTTATAGATCGGGTTGGTTTATCCAAAATCTCTTCTTTTTCAGCTGGACTGCTTTTCAGTGCCAGTGACGTTTTATGAGAATTCCTGCTGAGAGCTTAAATGCAGAAATGAAAAGCGATCAAGTGAAGATTCATGACAATGAATATATATTTATTAAAACACTTGAAGTAGCTTAACAGAGAGGGGCTAGTAAAGAGGTATGGTATTGTTGAATAATAGTTATCATTTCTCAGATGAAGGCGTTTGAATATCATCATGGAGGTTTTGGAGAAAAAGTTGAGAAGTTTGTCCATCGCTCGGCGATGTTGTCCCGAGGAGCCTACTTACCTGCTCGGCATGGCCCTGCAGCCAGAAGGCTTGTTGGCGATTTCGTGCTCCAACATGACCATCCACTTGCACAACAAGGACACACTGAAGCTGCAGGGCGAGTGTCATGGTCACAGTGGACGTTTGTGCGGTCCCACCTTTGCTCACACCTCCCCGCACCTCGTCTACTCAGCTTCCGCGGATGGGACAGCGCGGGCATGGGACACTCGCCGCCCGGGGACAGACTACGCCCAACTGTTTAGGAGCGACTCGTCCCACAGCTTCTGCAGCTTTGACCTAAGCTGCGATGATGCGCTGCTGTGCGCCGGCACGGAGCAGGTCAACAGCGAGGACAGTTTTCTAGTGTTCTGGGACGCCAGGAAGCCCGGCACGTCCCTCCTGGGCGTGTACTCCGAGTCGCACAGCGATGACATCACACAGGTGCGCTTCCACCCCCGTGACAAGGACCGCCTGGCTTCCTGCTCCACCGACGGTCTTGTCAACATATTTGACTTGAGCCAGGGGGCGGAGGAAGAGGCGCTGCTGGCGACTTGCAACAGCGACTCTTCTGCCAGCTCAGTGTGCTGGTGTGCAGACGAGTACAGCCAGCTGCTCTGCCTCAGCCACGACGAAGGTCTGCATCTGTGGGATCTAAGCCAGCTGGACACGGAGCAACCGCTTACCGTCTTCAGCTGCCGTGACGCTCGCAGTCTGGTGCTGACAGCCCCAGAGTGCGGCCTGGATTACTTGGTGGGAGGGGCGTGGCTGGAGGACGCCCACAAGCTGTTGGTAGTCGGGGGCAACAACGGCGGCGGCATTCACTTAATGGAGTGTGACGGCGGGGGGCTTCATCTGCTCAAAAGCTTGGGTGGCGGACACACCTCCACCGTGCGCTGCTTCCTGTGGGACGCGGCCGGGGGGGCGCTGGTCACCGGTGGTGAGGACTCTCAGCTGTTGCTATGGAAGCCTGGAGGGGAGGAGCTGACGACAAGCAAAAAGGAGTCGATGAAAAGTGCTTCTGCTTTGAAAGTGAAATCAAGACCTCACAGAAAACATTGTTACAAGAACATTTAAAGTCATTTTTATTGCGAAAGTCGCTTTTAAAGACGCAACTGTGGTCAGTGTCACATTTCTACTTTTGCTTTGCTGTATTTCCATAGTTGAAATGTATTATAAAGTTTTGCTAACAGATACTTCAGCATTCACTGCCCTGAATTTTGCAGATTTGTGGTAAAAAAATTAGTTTTTCTCTGAAAATAGGCAATTGTTTTCTTGCAGAAAACACATCTAATTCACCCTAAGTCAATAATTATTTATAAATATGTGATACTACATATGAAATGTACAACATACATGAACCATTGATAAGAAGGCCACAATTTTGACATGTTTACGCTTCACTCACTTTTTTCATTAAGCGTTGAGAATTTGCACTTTGTTTGGCAGGCTTTAAACACACCATAGGTGTGTGCTGTTAAAAAGTTTGTTAGCCTGTGGAAGAACACAAGTTAATATACGATAAATTGGAAGACTGGAATTACAACAGGCAAGATGTGTGGATTATGTGGACGCGACTTGGAGAAACACCTTCTCTAGCCTGCTTGCCTCAAATGCTAGCCTGACGACCAGGCTAAAGGCTAAACCGGGACTCTGAATAGGGCAGTTCTTTAATGCACCACGCAGATGTTGACAGTCATGGTTGAACTTACATTTTCATACTTTAATGGCGGGTACATATATATAATATATGTATTAAGTGTGTTTATGTATTTGTGTGTGACGCATATTTATGGCTTACACCTGCATTGGGTTGTGAGTGAACAATGGCAGGATCCGAAATCAAAGTACAACATCAAGCTAGCAGGAGGGTTTGGAGGGGTGGAGCGAACCGAGTATCAAAAATAAAAAATAGACATTTTTATAAGCCCCTCAATTATAGTGCATTTGTGCACAATAGTGCATATTTCTTTATGTTTAGCTTTAGCCTCGGTTCACGTCAAATATAGCACATGTCTTGTGTGAGTATAACAGTGTTGTAACATCCTTTTACCACAGTGTCCCTGTTCGCAGCATGTTGGCATGGAAACCAGAACTGGAAGTAATTGTCCCAAAGCTCAGTTGGGCATGAATGTTGTCATTTACAGTTTACTTTGTTCTCAAATCAAAATTTACTTTATTTATCTGTTAGAAACTTTTTTTTCCAAAAAGAAATTGCAAAGGAGGTGGGCTTGTGCTGTATGTGAACAAATGGTGGTGTTATCCTGGACATGTGAACATCAATGTCCATCTACAGTAGGGACATCAAACTCCTGGCTGTCAGCCTTCGTTCCTACTACATTCCCAGGGAGTTTAGTCTCACCGTTGTTATCATTGTTTAGATATCTCCGCAGGCTGATGAGGAGCTGCGTGGGACGTCATACACTGCGCAACGGACAAACTCCAAACTCAGCACCCCAAGGCTCTCGTCTTAAACTTTGGTGACTTCAATCGTGTCACACTTGACAAAACACTGGCTGCCTTCTACCAGTATGTGGACCGCAAGACCAGGGGCAACAGGAAAATTGACCTAATGTATGCAAACATCAAAGACGAATACCACTGACTGGGATGCATTGACACGGCTAATATTGTGGGATGTATCAGGAATAGACAGGAGGATGAGTACAGAAAACGAATCCAGGACTTTGTCAACTGATGCAACGCAAACCACCTGCACCTCAACACAAAGACCAGGGAATTAGTGGTGGACTTTAGGATAAACAGGACAGATCCAAACATACTCTTATTGAAGGTGCCTCTGTGGAGGTGGCTCACAACTACAAATACCTGGGAGTGCATCTGGATGACAAACTGGACTGGACTACCAACATGAATGATCGGTGTAGGAAAGGTCAGAGTCGTCTGTACTTCCTCAGAAGGCTGGCGTTCTTCAATATATGCAAGAAGCTGCTAAAGATCTTCTACCAGACTGTGGTAGCTAGTGCCCTCCTGTATGCAGTAGTGTGCTGGGGGAGCAGCCTCAAGAAGAAGGACGCATGGACAAACTCATGAGGAAGGCAGGGTCTGTCATTGGCATGGACCCGGACAGCCCGACGTTTGTGGCAGAGCAAAGGACACTGAGGAGGCTCCAGTCCATCATGGACAACCAGCACCATCCAATGCACAGCATCATCTCTCAACAGAAGAGCACTTTCAGTGGCAGATTACTATCACTGTCTCTAATGACAGCCTGAGAAGATCATTCCTCCCCCTCACCGTGCGGCTTTTCAACGCAACAGAGGGGGAGCAATAAAAACACAACCAGGACTGGACTTTTTATGTTTACCCTAATAAAAAGTTTACCCTTATTAATTATGTTTTATTGCACTACATATTTAAAGTTGTATTATTCTTGTTCTATGTTTTTATTTTCTGATCTCTCCTGCCGCGTCGTGGTTGTATTATGTTGTGATTAAGTGTTTAGGTTTATTATGACATTTTGAAAGAGCTGCTTGAAAAATGAATTTACAAATCTTTTTGCTTATAGCACGTATCCATTGACAAAAAAATCTGATATTCATTCCATTCCATTTTCTCCCGTTTTTCCGGGTCCGCGGGGGCAGCAGTCTCAGTAGGGAAGTTCAGACTTCCAGGTCTCTGGCGACCTCTTCCAGCTCCACCGGGAAGACACCAAGGCGTTCCCAGGCCAGCTGTGAGACATAGTCCCTCCAGCATGTCCTAGGTCTTCGCCGGGGCCTTCTCCCGGCTGGGCATGCCCGAAACACCTCATCAGGGAGGTGCCCGGGAAGGATCAGGACTAGATGCCCAAGCCACCTCAACTGGCTCCTCTCGATGTGAAGGAGCATCTTCCCGGATGGCCGAGCTCCTCACCCTATCTCTTAAGGTGAGTCCAGCCACCCTACGGAGGAAACTCATTTCCGCCGCTTGTATCCGCGATCTCGTTCTTTCGGTCATGACCCATAACTCATGACCATACGTGAGGGTGGGAACGTATGGTGGGAAGCTTTGCTTTCCGGCTCAGCTCTCTCTTCACCGCGACAGTCCGATACAGTGACCGCATTACTGCTGACGCTGCACTGATCCGTCTGTCGACCTCACGTTCCAACCGTCCCTCACTCGTGAACAAGACCCCGAGGTACTTGAACTCCTCCACCTGAGGCAAGACCTCACTCCCAACCCGGAGGGTACAGTCCACCCGTTTCCGACTGAGAACCATGGCCTTGAATTTGGAGATGCTGAGTCTCATCCCAGAAGCTTCACACTCAGCTGCAAACTACCAGGTCACAGCCAGATGAGGCCATAAGGACCACATCGTCTGCACATCGAGAAGAGATCCTAAGGTCACCAAGCTGGACTCCCTTAATGGCGTGGCTGTGCTTAGAAATTAGAAAGGCCAACGTTCACAGGAAACAAGCTGGACTTACTGCTGGCAATGCAAACCAGGCTCGTGCTTCGATTGTACAAGGACCGAATGGCACGTAATAGCGGACCACCGATCCCGTACTCCCAGAGCACCCCCCACAGGACACCACAAGGGACACGGTTGAATGCCTTTTCAAAGTCCACAAAGCACATGTAAACCGGTTGGGCAAACTCCCACAAACCCTCCAGTACCCTTGCAAGGGTGTAGAGCCGGTCCAGTGTTCCGCGACCGGGACAAAAACCACATTGCAACTCTTGTAACCGAGGTTCGACTAACGGTCGTACTCTTCTCGCACCTGTCTGATAGACTCCAAGAAGGCTGCTATTCGGAAAACCACAGTCAGGACCCTTTCCCCAGCCCAAAGGCGTAGGGAAATAACCCTTTTGTTCACTGGAGATGACTCCTACACAGAGGCACCAAGCCGGGGGTCTATTAATAAGCCCACCCCAGCTTGCCGCCCCTCCCCTGCAGCAACTCCAGAGTAGAACAAGGTCCAGCCCTTCTCAAGGAATTTGGTTCCAAAGCCCAAACTGTGGGTTGAGGTAAGTCCGACTATATCTAGTCGAATGTTTCCGTCTCGTCCACAAGCTTGGGCTCCTTCCCCACCAGATAAGTGACATTCCATGTCCCAAAAACCAGATTTGGCTGCCGAAGACCAGGTTGCGCAGACACCCGACCTCGACCACCGCCCAAATCGCATATCACCGGACCCTTATGTTTGCCCCTGCAGGTGGTTGGTCTGCGGGGGGAGCTCCCGTGTTGCTTGTTTGGGCTGGGCCCTGGTGAAGGCCTGGCCACTAGGCGCTCGCCTGCTAGCCCTTCGCCTGGCTCCAGGGTGAGGCCCCGGTGTCCCATGTCCGGGCGAGGTGTGGTCACTCTTGATTTTAATCATAAGGGTCTTCTGAATCAGTTAGTCTGACCCGTCACCTAGAACCTGTTTTGCCTTGGGAGACCCTACCGGAGGCATGTGGCCCCAAACAACAGGATCACTGTTATGACTTTTACAGTACTGTTCAAAATAGTAGCAGTATAATGTGACTAACCAAATTACTGTTATTAGTATATTTTTATTGCTACATGGCAATCAAGTTACCAGTAGGTGCAGTAGATTCTCAGAAAACAAACAAGACCCAGCAGTCATGATATGCACGCTCTTAAGGCTGTGCAATTGGGCAATTAGTTGAAAGGGGTGTTAAAAAACTAGGAGTGTCTGCCGTTGACTTTACAAACTCAAAACTATTTTGTACAAACCTTTTTGTTTCTAAGATTTGGCAATCCTCTGAATCACTAAACCAATATTTAGTTGTATGACCACTTTTTTTTTTTTAAATAACTGCTACACTGCTGGTATGGCATGGACTCGTCCAACTTGCTGCACCTTTCAGCTGTTATTTCGCTCCAAGATTCTGTAACAACATTCCACAATTCATTAACATTTCTTGGTTTTGCTTCAGAAACAGCATTTTTGATGTCACCCCACAAGATCTCTATTGGATTAAGGTCCGGGTATTGGGCTGGCAACTCTGCCCCGCCAAATTAGTTTTGTTGGTTTGGAACCAAGATGTTGCTGGTTTACTGGTGTGTTTGGTGTCATTGTCTCGTTGAAACACCCATTTCAAGGTCATGTCCTCTTCAGCAAAAGGCAACATGACCTCTTCAAGTATTTAGACATGCAAAGTGATCCATGATCCCTGCTATGGGATAAAGAGGCCCAACACCATAGTAGGAGAAACATGCCCATATCATGATGATTGCACCACCATGCTTCACTGTCTTCACTGTGTACTGTGGCTTGAATTCAAAGTTTGGGGTTTGTCCCACAAACTGTCTGTGGCCCTTGGACGTCTTCTGTCACAGTACTTAAGATAACTCCAGACCGTCTTTGATCCTCCTGGAGCTGATCATTAGCTGAGCTTTTGCCATTCTGGTTATTCTTCCATCCATTTTAATAGTTGTTTTTTGTTTTCTGCCACGTGTCTCTGGTATTGCTCTCCATTTTAAGGCGTTGGAGATCATTTTAGCTGAACAGCCAAATTGTTTTGCACTTCTTCATAAGTTTTCCCCTCTCCAATCAAATTTTTAATCAAAGTGCGCTGTTCTTCTGAACAATGTTGACCAATTTTACGCAGGCTTTCAAAGAAAATGCATGTTCAACAAGTGATCCCCGAATAAATGTTACACTACTGTTTTTTTTTTAAACACACCCCTTTGAACTAATTGCATAATTGCAGAGCCTTAAGAGTGTGCATGCCATGAATGCTGGGTCTTGTTTGTTTTCGGAGAATCTACTGCCCCTATTGGTAACTTGTTTGCCATGTAGCAATAAAATTATACTAATAACAGTGATTAATCTGGTTAGTCACGTTGGACTGCTATTATTTTGAATACTGCTACAGTACTACCCGAAAAATTGGAATATCAAGTAAAAGTGGTTTTATTTTGACAATTTAACATAAAAGATTAAACCAACTAATTTTATTGAGCCATTATATGCAAATTGACATCTCAAGCAGTTCTTTGTTCTAACTTTGCTGATTTGCATCTTATAAAAACCATAAACTCAGAAAAAAAATTAAGCTGCACGAAATGATCCACAAAATCAGCAGGATGGGTGGAGGCTCGGACCCAAATTGAGTAGACTACTGTCGTGTTAGCTATTTTCAAATGCAAATAATAATCGGTACGGGGTGTATATTTGACTATAGCCATCGGTGTGTATGTCCCTGGCAGGCAGCAGCATCAATGGCGGTTTTAGCTATGGGCCACATTGGACTTCAACTTGGTTTGAGAAAGTGCTGTTAATCGCTAATAATAGCATTTTAGCAAACAAACACATACGCAGCATAAAACAACACAAGGTCATCAACTTCAACCACTATCTTGATCACGGGGCAACCAGCACAAACACAATGTGCCGATCGCACTGTGTGTGAGATAGTGGTTTGACTCGATGACCCTCTGTGAGTATTTCCTTAGCTGCACATAAAGAGCACATGCATAACAAGTTAAAGATTGCCTTTGACAATTTTCCATGCGGAACACTTGAGTTTTTACTCTAGGATAATATTAAATAAAGAAAATGAGCTAATTGTGAGTCAAGATGAGTTGGTTTAGCCTACACTGCTAGATCACAGCAGGGGGTGATGATTAAGTGTCAACAAAACATGGAAAAGAGAAAGGGTTGTCTCGCACCGGGTGCCAGTGAAACTACAACTGGCACCGAGCAGCATCACTGGAAGCAATCATTTCAAATAAAATCTATTTACACTCGTTATGCAATTTCCTTTTTAACGTATTCTTTGATCGGATAGCGGACATGCCGACATCCTCCATTTAGTGAGGCCGGCGGAGCAGCGGGGCAGGGCCTTGGACAGGTTTAGCCTCATTCCGGCGCGCTGAGTGGAGGAGACAAACGCTCCCAAAGTGCACTTTGCTTCCAGGCTCCTTCTCCTTCCTCGTCGCTGCCCCTCCACCGAACTGACGGCTTCACAGACTGCGTCCGCCTGTCCGACTGACTGACTTACCACCTCGTCCAATCGGCATCGACGTTATCAGTCGAGGCAGCCAATCAGTGTGTCGGGACGCTCCCAGCTCCGCCGAGCAAGATAGTGTGCTTGTGTTATGTGTGCCGTGGTGTCAGCCCAGCAGTGTTGACAATAGGCTGAGAAGATACAGAATAGGAGAAGACCGACACCATCCAGGACTTCATGGTGGAATGTAATAGCGCCAAACGCCATCGCTTCTACACAGCCGCGTTTTGTTGTTGATGGGAGTTTGAGGGCTGCTCGTTTGGAAGGAGGCTACATAGGCTGTTTGAGGCCAACATTCTGCTGCTGTTCCGCCGCTGCTTGGCAAAGGCTTCTCGCACCGAGCTGGAGGAAGCCCCCGCTAGATTCCCAAACATAGGATAACTCCTCCTCGCCGCCGTCTTCGTTGCGAACCGCAGAGGATCAAGGTAAAGTACCCCCCCACTGGAGCGCTAAGAGCGGCTTGTCTGGACTGTGTGTCCAGCCCATCGCCCAGTCAGTCCGTGAGCTATCGCTAGCCGCATTAGCACTGCCTGTGTATTTACATCTGGGATGATGGGTGATCGTCTGAACCCGCCCAGGTGAAGTTACTTAGCAGATACAGTAACTTAGACTGTATACGTTTGTCCATGTTTCGACGTGCTGTGTTTCTTTTGCAAGATGCTATGAACGCCTGCCGATTGTGACTAGCATGCTAAAGGTTAGCTTCAACTTGGGCTAACCCGCGCTAGCCGCGTGCTAGCGAACTACAATGCCATTTTCTCTCTGCAGGTGCGCTCCTTGCCATCACTGCCTGGATTAAGTCCATCCTAACAATACAAAGATGCTTAACGTGCGCGTAAAAGACAACTAGCTAGCGACAAAGGCGGCGAATTCCTTGAAAGAGCAAATCGGGAGGCTAATAGAGGTAGCCGGCTAACGCTAGCTGTCAAGTTAGGAGTGTTGTGCTGCTGACAGGCCCAACAATGAGCTCTGCTGCTCAGCTCTGCCCCTCACGGTGCAATCCTCTGCTAATGCTAGTCAACGTGTAAATAAACCCACTCTTCCTTATTGCACGGTAAACTGATATCATCTTTATTGTGCGCGGTGCTCTAGTCTGTGTCGGTAACAAGATTCATGTCATTGGTGGGTGTGGTTCCGTCTAAAAATTGTATGACAATTCAACGTATTTCTACCAAATGGCAAGTTCGTGGTGGTTTAAACAATGTGCAAACATGCTTCAAGTGTCCATGTTACAGATGAAGGTGCACTGGATGCAAGCATTAATCTAATAAGGGCACTGTGGCATCATGTGAGGCATGATGTGATGTCATTGTCACTTTGTCAAGGTTGTGTTCAAACAATTGGACCATTAGGACTGTATTGGACATTCAAAGTCTCCTGTGAATATGAGCACTAGGATGGACTATCAGCTGCCTTCTTATCAGCCCTGTAAATACAGTGCGTGTGTGTCTGTGCTTTATTTAATTGTTTTGTGACTATGTGAGTAGCATCATGATGCCATTAGGAATTGATGTCAATGTGTTTTATATTTGCTGTCATGTCCTTGACTGCTTTTATATATAATTCTGAGTTATCAATATTGGACAGGACATCATTTCCTGCTGAATAAGACTCAAAGAGCTTGAATCAGTTCTACTTTCCTCGGTTTACCACATTTTGTGTTGACGTTTTGTGGTTATAAACGTTTTTCCATAAATTAAAGATACACTGGTGAATTGTACAAGAATACAGTGTCTGCACAGCCACACAGAGGAAAGAAAACATCGCTTATAAGTTAGCGTTTTACACTATATTATGTCTACAAGCGGCAGTGCGCGAAGAAAAGGAAAGCCACTACCATATACAGACCTGATCTTAAGACCAGTTAAAAAATTGCTAGAATTTACCTTTCGCATATTTGGATCATAATGAGGTTTTAAGTAGAGCTACAATATGCAAAAGCAAAAAAGGGGAGTGTGACAAAAATTGCTTTTGAGAAAGTAATTTACTGAAAACAACAAACTGAAATAGCCTTTTTATCAGCTGATCCAAAGTTTAAGACCATTGCTCAAAAAATGACACAAAATTCTCTAAACCAGAACAAAAACATTTCTCAGTAGGACTCAGTAATGAGTAGTAGAGTTCTTGTTGATCACTTCAAAAATTTGTTTGGGCATGCTTGATGCCAGTGTTTCCAGGAAGTTAGTGGGAACATTGCTCCAAGTGGTGAAGATGGCTTCACAAAGGGCATCAAATGTTTGAAACTGATGGTCAGTTTTATAAACTTCCCTTGCCACCCATCCCCAAATGTTCTCTTTAGGATTTAAATCAGGGGAACAATGATATTGATATGCTCCCTGAAGAAGTCCTTCGTCAAGCGAGCATTGTGAACTGCTGCGTTGTCCTGTTGAAAAACCCAGCTGTTACCACACGGACGAGGGCCCTCAGTCATGAGGGATGCCCGCTGCAACATCTGCATGTAACTGGCCGTCTGACGACCCAGAATGAATAAGCACCCCGGATCATGATGGACCCCCCTCCATTGTGCCGGGTAGAAAACATCTCAGGTGGGATTTCCTTGTCATTACAGTATCTTTGGACCATCATAAGTGCATAAGTAATTTAAGACATGATATAGTGAAGTTGCGAAATACTAACTAGGAAGCGGTGAGGAACGACAGTATTTGTCCATAAATTTTTTAGGACTTATTCAAGAAAGGACATTCCCACAGAACTGTATTCATTTTTGACCATCTGTTGCAGGGCTTGGGCAGGTGATGCAATCGTCTAATTTGCATAATTAGCCATTACGCATGTTGCATGAGAGCTCTGAGGCTACGTCTATGCCAATAGGGATATTTTTAAACACATTCTGCTGTGCATTTTGGCCTCTTGTTCACACACACACACAATTTTCATCTTTCAAAATTGAGAAATTGATATCAAAAATTGTTTCAAAAAAGCCTGCTTAGTGTAGCAGTATGGACAAATAAAGTGACCTTTTTAGTATGTGCCATAAGAAATGTGTAACATTTGATGTAGTTACATGTTATTTCACAACAGAACATGTTATTGACTGACAGGGCTAGGTTTAATTTTGTGCAGCAGTAGACAAGCGTGCGTGCGTGCGTGCGTGCATGCATGCGAGCAATATAATTTAAAAAACATCCATTTTTTTTGGGCTCCCTGTAAGTGTGTGCAGATTTTAAAAATCAGCGTTAGAGCATCAATCAAAATGCAGAAATGGCAGTGTATTGACCTAACGTATTGACATATTTGATTGTGTAACTGAGAACTTTAGAAATGATCAGAATTGGGTAATACATGTTCATCTCACATGCCAACACAAATGACAAGGGCCAGACCGCAAGCTTGGCAATGCGTCTTTTACACACAGTTGCTTCTGATTTCACCCCCATTGTACATAGTTTTTGTTTTTTCATATTACATGAAGGAAGGAAGGAATAGACGAAAGGAAAAGAAGAAGATATTACATATACATATTATCTTAAATATTCATATTACAATATAGGGGTTACTAAATATTAGTGTCTTTATTAGTGGGGAAAAAATGCTTACCTTACCAGTGGCCACTGTGTGCCTCCGGTGCTCTGAGTTTTTGTTTTGCCTTCTGACATCATTGAACTGTTTTATTCACTGGGCAACGGTTCTCAGTATGCCAGGGCAAACCTGATTTACGATACTTGTAATGTCCTCCCAGGCCGCTTTTGCATCATCGGCCCGTGGAGGTCTGTTTGCGTGACCATATATTCGGCCGCTGTGAGCTTGGACCTCACGGACCAAAACATCGCTGTCTGTCTGTAAGAAGTTTGACTGTCTTCCGCTCTCTTCATTCTTATTCAACCAAACTTACTATCCACTTTGCCAGCGGCGCATTTAAAAGTGAGGATGGAGGAGGAAGATTTGACCCGGCTGTGTTAAACCCAGTCATGCCTTCTCTCCTCCCTCTTTGCCACTTGCGCCGTTAGGAGGGGCGGAGGCGTACTTACGGCAAGCTGCGCGTGGCACGAAATTGCAAAATGCGCTTAAAACACGCCCATTGGCGAGGCGCAAGCGTAGCGCACCTTCGCTTGCGAAATTGGAGCCCCATAGCTTAAAAATAAATCTGAAACCCCTCTAAAATAAAAATAACATTTTCAAAAAAGGACTAGTTAATGGGTAGCTGCGCCGTTCTTGGTAATCACTGTAAAAAAAATTTTTTTTTGATAAGCTTGATGCCAGTGTTACCAGGAGGCAATGGGAATGTTGCTCCAGGTGGTGAAGATTGCTTCATGAAGGGCATCCACTGCCTGCAACTGATGTCCATTTTTGTAATCTTGCGTCCATCCCCAACTCCAACTGATTTATATCAGTGGAACGCGGCAGATTGTCCAGAAGAGGGAGGTTATTTTTCTGTAAGAAGTATTTTGTCTTGTCAGGTAGACCTGAACTACAGCGTTGTCCTATTGGAAAAACCCAGTCGTTACCACTCAGACGAGGGCCTTTATTCATGAGGGACACAACGCCTTTGAAGACATTTTTGTTCTTAAAACCCTTCTCTCGCAGATACTGGCTTATGGTTATTCGACTGCACTCTGCACCAGTTACAGCCTTGATTTGGGCAGAGGATCATCCCGTGTCTTGACGGACAGCCAATCGTAACCTACGGCTCAGGACCAGTAAAACCTTCAGGATATTTGAAGAAGATTGAAATGACTGTCTTACCGCTTTCAACCTCAGCAGCAATGGTGCTCTGTGAGAGGCCTTACTTATGCCGTTCAACAATGCGACCGCGTTCAAAGAGAGAAAGCTTTTTTGTCTTTGGCGTCAAGAGATCCTTACAGTGAATATGACAGAAAATGACACCTATTTGACACCATGACACCTATTTTGCTTAAATGGTTGTAATTGCTTACTTAATGATGTTGTGTCACTCCCATTTCTTTATTTTGCATTTTGAAGCTTTATATAGAGCGTCCTTAAGCTCCAACAGTGCAAAATGTAAATTCTTGCAACTTTTGATCTGGAGTGTATTGCCATATTGATGAAAAGGTGCATTATAAGGCGGGAAGAAGTCAACTTAAGCAGCTTTTTCAAGCTCTAGACTGGCCAAACTGCGCATCACAGCCGGTGAATGTGTGTTTAAGAAGCAGAGTTACAATGCCATCTACAGTAGGGAGTTGTCTAAACAAGCGACAGATACGTTATTTTCTAGTACAATGTGTTTAAGAGTGAGGGCAAACGCATAGAGACAAATCGTGAAAGCCCCCCCACAAAAAACCAAACAGGTAACGCCAAATCTATTTGTGGTAGTCCCTATTTATTTGTGGAGGGCTGCCACAAATAAATGAGTAAATGCGAAACACTGACGTGTTTCTCTGCTGACAGTTGACACCTAGATGTGTAACATTTGTATTTGAACAACTGTGACACAAATAGATTTACGGATTTGATAACCTGTAGGAAATATAGATGAACATGATCCTTTCTAGTGTCTTAACTGTAGCCATAATTAATGTTTTATGTAGTGTGCAGGCATTTTAAAAAGCCAAAAATATAATTAATTGTCATACAAGGCTGAAAAGAGGTGACGCAAGGTTAATGGTTTCAAATGTCAACTTGGATTAATCAGGACAAGTATGGTGACGCTGGATCCTTACTGCTTTTGAGTCCAACATCACACTTTCCTGTCTTAATACCCCTTGTTTGTGCTCATCCTTCTTTTGGAAGAAGTGGTGTGAAAAACATGATATTTAGCTTTGCGTGGTTTACTGCAGCATCTATACCCTGTGTTTTGATTATGGATAGTGTAAAACTGCAATAAAAGCCTTTTGTTCTGTCTCACTGAATATTACAATTAGATTAAACATCTAGTGAGCAGTGTAGAATACAACATGTCATTCACAGTGATTGTGAAGAATATCAACATGTTTTCACTGTACCAAAAGAGAGCAAGAGAAACTTGTGTGTGTGTGTGTACAGTGGTGTAAAAAAGTGTTTAGCCCCTTCCTGATTTTTTTTTGTTTTGATTTTTGGATGTTTTTTCACACTTAAATGTTTCACATCCTCAAACTAATTTAAATATTAGCCAGAACACAACTGAACACAAAATGCAGTTTAAAAAAACCCCTGTTATTATTAAGAGAGGAAAAAATTCCAAACTTACACGGTTGTGTGTGAAAAAGGGATTGCCCCCTGAACCTAATAACTGGTTGGGCCATCAGCAGCAGCAACAACTGCAATCAGTCATTTGCAAAAACTTAGTTTCTTACAGCACCGGAGGAAGTGTATTGGCCCACTCATCTTTGCAGAATTGGTGTATTTAGCCACGTTGGAGGGTTTTGCCAGCATGAACTACCTTTTTAAGGTCATGCCACAGCAGGAGGCCACTCCAAAGTCTTCATTTTGTTTTTCTTCAGCCATTCAGAGGTGGACTTGCTGGTGTGTTTTGGATCATTGTCCTGCTGCAGAAGAACCCAAGTTGGTTACAGCTTGAGGTCACAAACAGATAACTGGCCGTTCTCATTCAGGATATTTTGGTGGACAGCAGAATTCATGGTTCCATTGACCACAGGAAGTCTTCCAGGTAATGAAGCAGCAAAACAGACCGAGACCGTCACACCGCCACCACCATATTTTACTGTTGCTATGATGATCTTCTTTTGAAATGCGGCGTTATTGGAGATCATCAAGATGTTTTCTGGCAAATTTGAGCCTTAATGCTACTTTTGTTCAGCAGTGGTTTTGGTTTTGGAACTCTGCCATGCAGGCCGTTTTTACCCAGTGTCCTTCTTATGGTGGTGCCATGAATGCAGACCATAACTAAGGCAAGTGAGGCCTGCAGTTCTTTGGATGTTGTTGTGAGGTCTTTTGTGACCTCTTGGATGAGTCGTCCCTGTGCTATTGGGCTAATTTTGATTGGCTGTCCACTTCTCTGAAGATTTACCACTGTTCCATGTTTTCGCTCTTTATGGACATTGGCTCTTAATGTGGTTTGCTGGAGTCCCAAAGCTTTAGAAATGCTTTTATAACTAAGATATGTGATGTTACACATATCGGTATTGGCATCGGTTGATATGGGAATCAGAAATAGAAATTTGGGCAATATCTGCAATATCGTCTGACTGCATTAAAGCCAATATCAAACATCCCTTATTATAAGTGTGACAAACATGCAAAAACTTAAATCAGGAAGGGGGGAAAATATACTTTTTTACACCACTGTATATATACAGTATATGTATGTACAATTGTAACAGCTGCAAAGTTCATGAGCGCAAATATACAGTTCGAACTGTCCACTCCGTATGGCAATGGTTCTGTTATCTTTTATCATGCCCCCCCTAGGAGACAGAAATGTTCTCACACCCCCCGACTTGAAATACTAATAAGAAACGGATAATATCTTTTTATCTGTACTGTACAGACTGAACTTGAAATTGAAACCATACATTTGGACATGTGGCAGGTCTGCACTAACATTTAATGTACTCCCTGCTTTTCGCGCCCCCCCCCCAACAGTTAACCCAACCCTTACCCCCACCGTGAGGCCTGCCCCACTGTTTAAGAAGCACTGCTGTATGGTGACGTAAATAACGGACTTCAGTGAAAAAGAGGCTGCATGGGTCTTTGCCCCAGCTACCTTTAGCTTACATTGCTGGGCTCAAATTCTGCATATTCTACGGTCCGGTGGTTTCTTAAATGGCGAATAAGGTTTGTTGTGTTGAATATGTTTTGTTTGCGGCCCCACCACGACTTATTATGCAATCCTTGGATTTTTGTTTTACTGTGTATTACTGCCAAACTGACGACATGGCCATGCTTCGAGTGACTGTTTAGAGTGAGTCTCCTGAAAGTGGTACCAGTAAGTGGCATGACTCACAGGCGGCAGTGATTTGAAGCTATAACCATATAAAAATGTACCACAAACACATTGAATAAACGGAGGAAATGGTGTTGAACGCTTTCTTTGTTCTGATGTCAATTTTTGCCTATTTGCGCATCACCATTTTGTGACATGCCCAAAGTGTCATAAAGGCAATCAAAAAACAAAAACAAATCAAGTATAAAGTTGTAATCACGTACTTTGATCAAACGTTGACAAAACAGTACACCCCCTTATAGATAGATACATGCCTTATTAATCTCCAAGAGAAATTTACATTCTGGAGAACATAACGAGAAAAATAAGAAAATAGAATATGAATTAATAGTACGCAACTGTTCGCTTCCAATTTAGTGCAATAAAACATAATAATAAATAGTAACACACTACTGGCCCCGCCTCCAACCGCTGAGACAAAGAGACTCTATGTCTGACACAAAGATTGACTCCCTTCATGCCGATGTTCTGTTGAACAAAAGCATTAAGGTGCTGACACCAATGCAGAGCGTGAACCTTCTACCCGCCTTTTTGGAAACGAAAGAGATGAGGAAAACGGACACGCATGAAGATGGAAATTATTAAGTTCAGTTTCATTTACTGTGCGTGTGTTAAATAATTAATTATTTTCCCAGGCCTAGTGCCCACGAGACATTTTTTTTCTAAATGAGAAAACACTTTAATCTTGTCAAACGCCTTATTCAAAACCTTTGAGTTAAACTCATTTACTCAAAGTAAGGATCAAGCAGATATATAAAAAATAGGTAATAAATAATATAGAGCATTTTATATGCTATTTATATGTACATATCAATGTAACAGTTGAGATTTCAGTTAACAGTGCCTTGCTGCCATGAAATATACCAAAATATTTTCTTGCGAGTTTTTTTCTTCATAAAGTGATACTTTGTGTTATTGTTCAAATTGGTTAGAAAATAACAACTTCAACTTTTTTGCCTACTCTGTCACATTTTTGGTACTTCTTTCAGATGAACAACCCTTTACCTGTGCAGCAGACATACCTTTGCCTTGGTTGATGAAATGTTAAGATTGGTGTCTTATAGCGCTGCAGCTATCGAATATTGTAGTACTCGGGTATTCTATTGAAAAATTTTTGATCAACCGAGTAATTGGAAAGCACAATTTCGCTTTGTTGAAGAGCAATTATAAATATGCTAGAGAACAAAACATTTCAGTAAATAATGAAAGACCAATTGATTTAATTTTTTAGATAATCAACAGTCCTCATGGTTATTTATAGGGGTTATGTATTGGCTATATATACTATTTGCGATTTGACTGCGTGCAGAAGAAACAGTAAAAGGAACAAAATATAACAATGTAAAAAAATGATTTAATAAACAGAAAATGGCATACACAGTAACACACATGTGCACTCATGTATATAAACACATTGCAATCATAAGGCTTTCATTTTCTTGGCACTGCGTTCTACAAATATCATCGTAAAACAGTTATATTAGTAGTATCATACCCAGCTTGGCATGCACATGTGCTATGCCATAGCTTCCAACGTGAGGTAGGTGTACCCTCAGGGGTACTTTGTAAAATTAGAAAAACAAATTTGCGCCTAAACACTCACAATTCCGAGTGCACCTGAATGCCTCACATTGCTAGACCAGGGCAGAAAGGAAGATGGAGCATGAAGTTAATTGTTCTGTGTGCGTCATAGGAATAAATAAGTGTGTTGATTGTTTTGTGCATTAGGAGTGTTTAATTTTGAAAATTTCAAAGTCCACTCACCGCGGTGAAAACCTGTCACTGTGAGTGTGGAGTCCCCTAAAAATGAGACTTTGTTGTTGCTTGTATGTATTTTTTTTCCCCAGATATTGCCTTATTTTTATTTTCCCTTCAGTTTAGTACTAAATTAATATGCAGACATAAACTATAGTCATTGTGAGTGGACAATAAAAAAGATGCTCAAATTCAAGCCATTGATACGGAAGGATGCCAAGATCATACTGGAATAAAAAAATATATGGCGATTACTTACTACTCTACTTATCAGGGCTCAGACTTTATTAAAAAGTCACTATGCAAAATACACATTTTTGACCAAAAATCACTATAAATGTAATTAATGAAAACTTTTAAATTATGATAAAAAGGTGTGCGTTTGTTAACTGTGCAGGTGTGGTGGGTACATGGCTACACATGCAGTCAGATTGCATGACTGACATGACATCACATGCAATTACAGTACTATTGATCACTTATCATACTGCACAAGAATAATGGTGTTGATATCAAACCAACCTACAACAACCATGTCAGGTCTCTTTTGTTGCATCATGTAACTAGTTAATGACAGAGACAGCTGCCCCTGCAAGTGTCACTTTGAGTGGTTGTGTTTTGTTAGGCTGTCTTTTTACCTGCCTGCTTCTGCCCTTTGCAATATTTACAGAAGATGAGTTTGCTCTCAACCAAGAGAAAATTTTGATTCAAGTAAACTTGCAAACTCTGCTAGCACTGTTGGGAACAGTAAAGCTAAGCGCTAACGCTAGCTGTTGCCGTCTCCTCGGCACTATCTGTTGTGAGAGATTTCCCTCATCAATTTCCTCTCCCTCCTTGGTTCCACTTTGAAAATACAACTCGATTTTCATTTTTCACCGGACACAACTTTCTTGCAGCGCTCAAGTATTCAGCTGATAACAATTAGCCAGTCAGCGAGTGCAGCTGAGACATCACTGAGCATCAGCAAGAGTTTTGTGTTTTGAGCCTGCCGAAGTTGTTGATTTATTGCACGTAAAGATGTGCAAAAATGTTACTCTAGCTCACAGAAAACGGTAAACAGAAAACTTGGCGGCAAGTACGAGTGGCCGAACTGGACCGACAATGAAGTGGAACTGTTGCTTTGAGGCACACTAGATTATAAAACCAGAATAAAGTGATGTGCTGTGTCTTCCAGCAGGGGCTTAAGTCATTAGAGAAATTGAACACACCCAAAGTGGCATTGTCACCATGACACGCCGGGCCACTAAGGAAAATGTGATGAAAGAAAATGTTCATATTTATGTATTTGTAATGAGAAAACATGAGGCTTGTTAGCCAAAAAAAATTCATAAACGATGCACTTCATTATTAAAGCCGCGGAGTTCTATGGGAGAGAAAAAAGTAGCGGCTTGTAGTCCGAAAAATATGGTAATTATGAAAATGTCACTTTGTGCGGACGTATTTTAGGCAAAATGCAAATGAAAGGCTCGCGCATATGCGCTCTCTTTATTTTTCTACTCATGCAATCTATTTTTAGGACACTGTACCATTAATCCATTAATAGTAAAAAAAAAAAAACTCACCACCTTTTTTAAGAAGGAATCAAATCCAGTTTGTTTGTGATGAGATTCTGCTACCAAATAATTCCCCACACAAACATTCATTCTTCTTATGACAGCATTTAATTCAATTTCCGCAAATTTCCATGTAACAGTACATTCCATTTTTATTGGCTATTTACCTGAATCCGTTAACACGGAAATCATAGGGCGCTACACTCTTGTGTATCAAATCACCAGTTGCCCCACCTCCACGCTACAAACAGGCTTAATGTATGAGGAGATGGGTCACGCTCTCTCCAACACAATGAGTCATCCAGCCTGTGTGGTAAAAAGAGACGAGGAAAACTCATGCATGCAAATATCAATTTATCAAGCCGGCAAAATTATTGACTTAGTTTTTTTTATTGTTCGAATAGTCTAAATTTCTCTTGGAGATTAATAAAATATTTAATTTATCGATTGTCATGACAGGCCTAATGATCCCAAAGACATTTGTGAAAATACTCTGTGGTCTGACGAGACAAAAGTTTACAAAAGGTGTGTGTTACATCTGTCGTAAAGGTAACGCCACATTTCGGAAAAAGAACAATATACCAACAGTAAAATATGGTGTTGGCAGTGTGATGGTCTGGGGCTGTTTTGCTACTTCAGGACCAGGAAGACCGGTAATAAATGGAACTATGAATTCTGCTTTCGACCAAAAAATTCTGAAGGAGACTATCCAGCCATCTGTTTGTGACCTCTAGCTGAAACAAACTTGAGTTCTGCTGTAGGCCACCTCTGAATGGCTGAAGAAAAACATAACAAGAAAAGTAGTGGCCAAAGATAAGATATCAGGAGAAGGGCAAACACTTTTTCACATCACTGTATGTGCTGTTGATTCCTACCTGATTCCTTCCAGTGGAACTGCTCTTCCCTCCTCAACCTCGCTGTCTCACTCTTGCTGGCTGCCCCCTCCCCACCTTCCTCCTGTTCTTCCTTAATCCCTCATTCACAGCCTGCCTCCCTGCCAGGTTGTGATGTCATCAGGCTGCTTATGTAAGGCACATAGGGAGGGAATGGCTGCTGTGCCCAGACATCTGCGTGCTCTACCTCCTGTCTTGTCTTATTGTGTAGTTGTTATTGCTCTGGGTGCTTTTCTTTACTAGCCGGGGACAAGTACAAAGTGAGGCACTGATGGTTGGACATGGGGAGGGCAGTGCCCCTCTGCATAGGTAAGTGCAGACTATGTTGTCTTCTAAAGAGTCCTTCTTATTTGGACAGTTGCTTTCAGCAAGTCTTGCTGTCTGAGGTGAAGATTGATGAGCACTTGTTGCTGGAAACACTTTGAGCTTATCAAATATTAATTTCTCTCTGACGCCGTGTCAGAAGTTGTTTATTGTTTGCTAAACATGTCATTGATGCTTCATCATTGCATTGTTGCACAGTATATCTCTTAAGCACTAGTATATCTATTGAATGGTGGGAAAACAGAAATAATATGAATGCAATGGTGAAGATTCCTCATTGGTAGTAACTTCATTTTAGAGATGATCAAAAAAAGTCTTGAAAATTAAGTCAGTTAATCTAGTTTGAGTCAAACTTGTCAAAGATGCAGCCTTTGTTAATAATGATGTGATGGTAATGATAGAATTTAAAAGCAAACTGAATGAATTGAAGCAATTTCCCCAATTTGGAAAGACTTCAAATTTGTTGTTGCCATGACGCCAGGTGTAATGATTAGTACTCATTAGGGCGACTTCTATCTTTGGACCTTTGATTTGGATTGGTGAAGGAAAATAAGGCCGGTACATCACAGCCAGTGTACGTCACAGCAGTGCCTTTCTTAGCATAGTGGAGCTGTTAGATAATACCGGATTGAAGGTGATTAAAACAATGCTGAAACACCCTTTTTGACACTGTCATTGAAAATGTAGATTTTACCACTAGTTCAAATGCCAAAAGGTATTGAGTGTTTCCCACAGGTCAGCAAATTATCTGTGGCAGTGGATTGAGTGTGGACAGGTAAAACAGAGCTGGTTTCAGTTCATTGCAGGTGCTGGTTCCATAAGGCCCTATGTTTTATTCAATGCCTGTTGACAACGTGCAGCTTCTGAGTGAAAAAAGGCAAGAACGTTTTGTTTTTATTTGCACCCAGCTGGTCTTAGACATTCAACAGACATTTGTCAATTGGCATTCTCAACACAGCAAACACGCCTCCATCCTTCAAAATAAATATCTTATCAGAATCAGAAAAACTTTATTGCCATTGTAAGTGAACAATTCACAAACTAGGAACTTTATTTGGCGACTCAGTGCGACGTAGAATCCTCTAACTAAACATAGAACCCTGAGTAAAAAGTTGAAATCACTGATAAGTAAAGGTATGAGCCTGTTTTTTAGTGCAGGTATTATAAGGTGCCAATAGTCCTGGTTATAAAGTGACCATATCTATCTAATAATCTATCAAATAAATAGCTTACATATGCAGTTGGAATTGCATCAGGGACTTGCATCTTCCTTAATCACAAGCACGGACATTACTGTTTGTTGAAGATTTTGTTGTGTGTGTGTGTGTGTGTGTGTGTGCGTGTGTGCTTGTGTGTGTGTGTGTGCAGAGGCTGACATTCCATTAGAAAAGTTAACCAGGCTACATCTATTTCTCATTTACTGGGCAAAATTGTCCATTGATTTATTGCCTCAATAAATGTAAGTAATAGTAAAGTAAATGTAAAGTAATTTTGCAATTTTAACAGGCATTTTATTCACTAACCCAAAAAGCACACACTCAATGCTGGTAAAAATAAAAATGTAAAAAAAACAGAATTATAGAAAATGAAAACAGAAAAAAACTGTATTTGGGAAAAAACAAAACAGATTTCATAGGGACCTAGTTTCATTTCATGCAGCGGTAGACATGGGCACATGTGTGCATGCCCATTAACACGCACAGGCTATATAACGTATATTTGCGCTATATAACGTGCGTTGATTTGATTTTTAAGATAATGTACTGCAATATTGCAGTATATTTTTGAATGCGTGCTAGGCCTAAATTAAGTATTTTCAAGCATAAAAATGGCTAAATGAACGAGAATACAAACATAAGGCATTCAGAACCTGTGATGCAGTGTAATATGTGTGACTTGCTGGAAGTACGCTGTCAATGCTAATGTCTGAGTCTCTGTTATGTCTTAATTATGTCTGAAATGCCTTATTTTCTATTGTGTTTACCCTATTGGGTAATACGAATGTAAAAGTTCATCTAGGTTTGTGCTGTAGGTGGAGACTGTGCTTACATCACTTAGTGGCCCAAATGCTAACCTCCCCGACAGGAACACACAACAGCGTTGTTATAAATGATGCAAGTCAGTAGTTTGTCAGCATCCTCAGGCAGTGTCAGTGATAGCTGTGAGCTTTGGAGTGTGGCCTGCAGTGTCTCATTCTTACATAAGCAACCCTTCCAGAGTAGTCATTTGATCTTTAATCTTCTTCAGTCTTGTTCATCAGGGTCAGAACTTCTGCTTGCTGACATCACTTGTCATCACCTGTTGCTCTTCATTCGTGCTGCTCCTCCATCACTTTTTAATCAAATATTTTAGCTCCTTGCAGACAGGTTGCCATGACGGTAGGCCCTTTAACAGCACCACCAACAACAGGGGAAATTATTTCCAAAAGGCCACACAGATGAAGCTTAGATTTCGGCCACTCGACTTTTTTTTTAACAGGTTTAACAGGTTTTACTGGAGAATAAAGAAAACTTCAATGTCTTGATGCTGAAAGTCATCTAAGGTTTTTCTTAAGTGTTGATTTTTGTCATCATGTATTATAGCTATTAATAGAAAAACCTGTTGTATAAAGAAGTCCAGCAAAGTGTGGCTGGTTTGTGTGCTTTCATTGTTTGATGTAATCAGCGGCTCACATGCAATCTGAAGGTTTCCTCGGCTTCCTCCCCTTGTGGCGACGCCAAGTCTCATAACTCCATCCATTGTGTGTTTGTGTGCGAGTGTCTCTGTGTATGAATGTCATGAGGAAGGTAGGAAGGTGGTGTGTCTTATCTGAGGTCCCAACTTGGAATAGTGAACACTTTTGGTAAAGATTGTTATTGAAAACTAGCAGTTAATACATCTACTGGAATGTTAGCAGGCGGCAAATTTCTATGCACACAATTTATCAATGTTAAGCGTTATGTAGCAAATACAAAAACAAATACAAATACTAAGAAAATAACTGAGAACCACTGGTAACTATCTGAATCACCACATTAATTTTGATCTATATTGACTGTCCCGTCTGCCTCTGTTTCCAAATTGCCGCCCACCTCATCCTCCTCCTCATCGGTGACCAGTGGGTCTGATATGGATGTGGTTAATTGTAAATAAATGGTTGATCAAACTTATTGACATCATTGATTGCGTAACCAAGAATTGCAAAAATCATGTTAATGAATTGGGTAATAAAAGTTAATCTCACATGCAAACACAAGTGACAAGGGCCAGACCACGAGCTTGGCAATGTGTTTTTTACGCACAGTTCCTTCAGATTTCATCCCCATTATGCATAGTTTTTGTTTATTCATATTACATATATATATACTTATGTAGTGAGAGTGGGGAACAGGTGGAGGAGAAGCTTGACGGGTGGAGGTTTGCCCTGGAAAGGAGAGGAATGAAGGTTAGCCGCAGCAAGACAGAGTACAAGTGTGTAAATGAGAGGGACTCAAGTGGAAGAGTGAGGTTACAAGGAGAAGAGATAAAGAAGGTGGAGGATTTTAAGTGCTTTGGGTCAACAGTCCAGAGCAATGGAGAGTGTGGAAAAGTGGTGAAAAAGCGTGTGTAGGCAGGCTGGAATGGGTGGAGAAAAGTGTCAGGTGTGATAAAAGAGTTTCAGTTAAAATGAAAGGAAAGGTGTACAAAACTGTGGTGAGACCAGCCATGTTGTTTAGTTTAGAGACAGTGCCGCTGAGAAAAAGACAGGAGGCAGAGCTGGAGGTAGCAGAGATGAAGAGGCTGAGGTTCTCTTTGGGTGTGACCAGGATGGACAGGATCAGGAATGAGCACATCAGAGGGACAGCACATGTTAGAGGGTTTGGAGATAAACTCGAGAGGCCAGACTGAGATGGTTTGGACATGTCCAGAGAAGAGATAGTGTATATGTTGGTAGAACCTCCCGGACCAAAACATCATTTTTGTCTGGGAGAAGTTTGGCCGTCCTCCGCTGTCTTCATTCATATTCAAAGAAACTTGGTGAGGGGAGGAGCTCATTTGATTGGTGAAGATTTGACCCGGCTGTGTTAAACATTCATTCTTTTTTTCCTCCCTCTTTGCCACTTGCGCCGATAGGAGGGACGGATGCGTACTTGCAATTAAAAAAACATTCATGACGCTTCCTTCATGGCTTCACTCTATCACGGCTGTTCAAAATATAACATATATAATAAATCACGTTTTGTGGTTGACTATGGCCTATTACTTGTTTTAGAAAAAAAATAATTAAATTTTTTATACGATTGTACATATTATTCACCTACGTTAAGCATTTTCATGCATAACAATAGCCAGATGAACAAAAACACAAATACGAGGCATTCAGACGACATGATATGCAGTGAAATATCTGACTTGTGTGCACCTTTAAGGGGTAGGGCCTGGGAAGTTGGACGTGTGTGATGTTGTCAGCTAGCTAGAGTTGACTGGGCTTATCTGAGTGTCAGCAATGTGGAGAGTGCAAGTGACTGGTGTGAGGTGTGGTTGCAGCAACTCCTGGGTGAATGTTGACTGCAAATGTGTTCTCTGCTTGTTAATAAAGCGGTTGAAGTGCATCGGCGATGTGAGTCTCTCTTTAACCACAAACTGTTATGAGTCGCTTATGTCTTATTTATGTTTAACCATTAGGCACAATTGCCTAATGCTGGCCACACAGTTGTACCCTGCCTCTCGTCCTAAGTCAGCTGGGACCTCTGCGACCCTAGTGAGGATAAGCGGCATAGAAGATGGATGGATGTCTTATTTTTATAAGTGTAAAAGTGACTATTGGGGGTTCATTTCATGCATGCAGGGCACTAATAATGCTAAAAAAAAACATAGTTAGAAGGTTGTAAACATATTTTTTATGCTCTAACTACGAAAATATTCAATTTATAAAATAGGAATCCTACTTTGCACAAGATCATTATCAATGTCAGCGGTGGGACCAATTAACTGCAATGAAACAAGGATTACTTTATAAGACATTTCAAAAACACACTGAAAGACATGGGGTGTCAGTAATGTTACATTAGCCACCGTAAGAAATCCTGGTAAAAGAGTAAAAAAAAAAGAAGAAACAACTCTCCAAAAACTAACATATTTACTCATATTCTGTCAACTAAATTGGGTTATACTAGTGTGAAGGTGACTATAGGGGTGTTATTTCATGTCTAGAGGGCTCTAATGATGGTACATCGTATTTAGGACATCATAAATAGTTTTTCAATTCACATCACATTTACTTCACCATCTCGACTGGAACCAATTAACCGCGATTAACGAGCGAGGAATGTATATAATCTATAAGCATCTAAAATAGTTTGGCTTTCTTTGCATTTTGTGGTCCACTGTTGTCATCTGAGCGCTTCGGTTACTGCGACATGATTAATAACACAATCAACTTGCATAATTGTATTTAAACATCTACCATGTTTCATAAAAGTTAGCAATTAGCACAGCATAGGTGCAAAACATACCAGTTGGTCATGAACAGTAGTAACAGTAATATAATTAATATAATAGTATGAGTAGCTTAAGTTGTTTCCTTACTGTTGTTGACATATTGTGGTGTTTAACAATGCATTCCGTCTTGCTTTTGTGGTAAAAATTGAAAATCAAACTGCCCTAACTCAGGACTGTCTTTCTAATTGGCTCTCAACTGTAAATCATCTCAACACTTTCTCGCACAAGCAGATTTCATATATTCCTAACTTGTCCCTCCCATCCACAAAATAAGGAATCAGATATGGTGGGATTTTTTTCCTGTCAACATTTTTGTCTATTTTATTTATGTTGATGAAAGTCAATTAATTTTGTCAACGTGTATTTGACAGCTCTTTTAGGATTCTAACTGGCATGTGCAAGAGACTCGGTATATATGTTTTAATACGGAGCCTGTGAAGGGTGACTATTTAATGATGTGAAAATTTGATGATGCTTTGCTTATATTATTTCTTGTGACCGAATAATATAATTTTGTGTATAATCCTTGACAGATCTTTTTCCACAGAACTTTCTGTTTATGGCTCACATGCAGTGTCTTTCTCTGTGCCCTCCACGCCAACCCCTACACCCCCACCACCCACTTCCCTCCCCAGCAGGGCTATGTCCTCGGCAGCCACCACGTCTCCATCTGTGGACAAAGTGGACGGATTTTCCCGGAAGTCTGTCAGGAAGGCCAAGCAGAAGCGGTCGCAGAGTTCGTCTCAATTCCGCTCTCAGGGCAAACCCATAGAGCTCACGCCCTTGCCACTGCTCAAGGGTAAGGACACAATGTTGCCACACACATTCTTTTTCAGTATGTTTCGTGGAAAACCATTTCCTTTGCTGGCAAGGCACACGTATGCTACAGGCTAGTCCCTGGTAGTTGTAGTCCTGATCCTCTTATAGCTGGGGCTGTCTAGGGGGCTTGCAATTCTCTACCAAAACGCTAGGGCGGTGTTCCAGAAAGTGTGCAACCACAGTAGTAGAAGTAATAGTAGTAGTAGTGGTAATAAACAATGGAGACTGAAGCAACATGCAGATTACTGTTGTTGTTGGAACTAATCGATGTGGAACTTCAGTCGCTTTTGTTGTACATGTTGCTCTGAAACTGCTCCTATTTGTATCACAGTCATAAAATGCACCAAAGTTTTATTCCCGTTTGACCCATGCCCCACAAAGCTTTGAAAATGATTCCTGTATTAATGTTGGGATCCTGTTCAGTAGCAAACAAGATCTTGGCAGAAGTAACAGTGTCAAAGCACTGAAAAGATTCTCTATTCGAATCATGTGCCACTCTGTGTCATTGAATTAAATGATTCCTGACGAAAACAGCTTTAGATCCGTTGTGTTCACACAAGCATTGCGTTAGGGCCGCCTCACATCTCCCTGCTTCAACGTCACACATTCTCATTCGCACAGCTCCACACATTTCTCACCTCTTCAGAATGACGTCTGCGGGCTCTTCATCATCATCATCAGCCAGAGTGGGGGGAACTCTGGAAGTGGCCTGGATTGGAGAGACAGTCGAACACTTGGGTTCATTGCCTTCCTCACTTGCATTGGGTGTACGCGCTTTAAAACAGGGGTGTTCATAATTTTTCCGATGAAGGCCGCAAACTGAGAAATCAATGTTGTGCTATTGTGTTTTTATATCTATAAATATTTTATTTTCCCTTATATTTATTTTTGTGTTGCAACTTTATTGCCATAATAGTTTGACATTATTGTCAGATTTTCCCAACGTAATTTTCCAAAAATTGCAATTTTATTCTTTTTTGTTTCTCAAAATAAAAAAAGTATAATTATTGAATAATTTAACATTGTTTCAAAATTACTTTCCCCTTAGTATTCCAACGTTATACTCATCAACAAATGACTACTACCACAACTATGGCTTTAGGAGTTCCGCGTTAACAGAATTGTGGACAAAATCACAGAATTGGCCCATAAAAATGAATTTACTGTTAAATTCGGAATCTTGCGGAAATTGACATAATGTGAATGAAATGCTGTCATCGTGCGGAGACGGAGCGGTCGTGTGGGGAATTATTTTCCCATAGGACAGCTTAATCGTGGTGGAATCTCAATACAAACACTAAACCGCCCCCTTCTGGACTAAACATGTTGGCGAAAGTTGGCTGAACCTTCTCTAAGTGTCGCTTCCATTCACGGGTCATAAATGGAAGCTAATGGGTTTAGCTTAGTTTGGCATGCCAGTGCCGTTGTGTATGGGTCTCGGGCTGGATGAGTATATTTTTGCGTTTTACCGCTTTAATGTAAGGAACGTGTTACAATGCCTGATGACAACGTGCAGGTTCTGAGTGACGAAAGACAAGAAGCATGTTAATTTTTGCACCCAGCTTGTTTTAGCCCTCACACACAGAACATACTCCAGGCCTTAAACGTTTGCCACATGTCATCTAATTGTGTGAACTAAATAAGCGCTCTTAAATATGCAGTTGGAACTGCATCAGTGACTACATCTTCCTTAATCACAAGCATGGGTGTTAGTTTCTTGACGATTTTGTAGCATTGTGTGCATCCCATTAGAGAAGTTGGCCAAACTACATCTATTTCTCAATTAGACTTTAAACACCCCTGTCGTAAGAGATGCAACATAGTGCGTGTATATATATACACGCGTGTGTATGTATGTATATGTGTGCGTGTATATATATATATATGTGTGTATGTATGTATATGTGTGCGTATATATATGTGTATGTATATATATATATGTGTATGTATGTATATGTGTGCGTGTATATATTTATATATGTGTATGTATGTATATGTGTGCGTGTATATATGTACATATATATATGTGTGTATATATGTACATGTGTATATATGTGTGTATATATAAATATAAATATTTAAAGGCAATGTAGATAACTTCTTGCTTTTCAAGACTGATCAAAATGTGAAAACTTGAACTAGCCAACAAAAGCCAGTATCTTCAACCATACTAAAGGCTTGGTCATCCAGTTGCCCATTGTCCATCCAAGTCACTGATTGCTTGATAGCAATGCTAGTGTTTCAAGTAGGGACGTCCCAGTTCACGTTGGACGCTGGATATTTGGTTCCGTAGTTACAAGGTAGATTTCCTCACTGTTTGTCATGGTGCTGGAAGCTCGTAGGTGAAGTGTTGCTTGTTACCAAGGACCATCAATAAATCTTTCCTTTGAAGGGAGTTTGTAAAAATAAAATAAAATAAAAAAAAGACCACAAATTGATCTATAACTTTGTCAAATGATTAGTCCTACCTATAAGTATCGTAATGGTGGCTAAATAATTTGATGTTAGGATTTATTTGCATGTGAACATTATTTTGTGCACTTGACTCCAAACGCATGATGAACGCAACTGCCCGCTGTGGCCCACACAGTAAACAGCAGCTTACAACTCAATATACCTGATGCTACAGTATTTTGCGCGCCCACTTTTTCCAAATTTATCTTATTTTTACTCATCGTGGCTTGTTTTCAGAACATTTGGTGCCACTACCACGCGGAATGTCTTTCTCTGAAATAGTGACCAAATCACACTCAATCGACACCATGTGAGTTTGCACACTTTTCAGGCAAGATAAAATGAGCGCTTAATTTGCTCATAACCCAGCTACAGCACAATACGGGTAATCTCAATGAAGCATTTTTTTATTATTGGGGGCTGTTTTGTGATTTGTCATTTTGGATTTGTCGGAATGACGTCATAAATCCTCATATCAACCCGATAATCTTTGGCCCAAAATGTATTGTGCACCTATAGTATACTCACCGCCATGATGACCTCTTTAGTGTGGCTTTGTTCCCCAAAACTGGACTTCAACTTGTTCTTGTAACATAATTGCTTCCTGGCCATACTTTGGACACCCCTGGATTAGATCATCTCATTGTAGTAGCATTTAGTAGTTTAAACTCAGGACATCTGAACATATGAAGCGGAGTACCAAAAACTTGTCTATGCCGTAGCTATGCTGATCCAGCATCTTTTTTCATCTGTCACAGTTTGTGCAGTATTTTGTTGTGGAAAGTTCTGGATTAGATGACAATGCCACAGAGATACTAGTGAATGTTCTCTCTCTGCAAGCACACCCACACTCTTGGTTTTGTGTGCCCTGGTTCATCAACTTGTTTAAATGCAGACTCACCAATACTTGTACAGCATTTCATCAAGATCTGGATCAGAACACATTCCATCTGATCACAAGACCACTTGTCTCAGTCTCCCTGCTCTCCCTTATATGTCCATGGAAGCCAAGTGGAAGA
>QODF01000290.1:278359-323044 GCA_024372805.1 Oostethus manadensis
GCCCGAAACACCTCACCAGGGAGGCGCCCGGGAGGCATCCGGACTAGATGCCCGAGCCACCTCAACTGGCTCCTCTCGATGTGAAGGAGCAGCGGCTCTACTCTGAGCTCCTCCCGGATGGCCGAGCTCCTCACCCTATCTCTTAGGGTGAGTCCAGCCACCCTACGAAGGAAACTCATTTCCGCCGCTTGTATCCGCGATCTCATTCTTTCGGTCATGACCCATAACTCATGACCATAGGTGAGGGTGGGAACGTAGATCGATCGGTAAACAGAGAGCTTTGCCTTCCGGCTCAGCTCTCTCTTCACCACGACGGTCCGGTACAGCGACCGCATTACTGCAGACGCTGCACCGATCCGTCTGTCGATCTCACGCTCCAACCTTCCCTCACTCGTGAACAAGAACCCGAGATACTTGAACTCCTCCACCTGAGGCAAGACCTCACTCCCAACCCGGAGGGTACAGTCCACCCGTTTCCGACTGAGAACCATGGCCTCGGATTTGGAGGTGCTGAGTCTCATCCCAGAAGCTTCACACTCAGCTGCAAACCGCTCCAGTAAACGCTGAAGGTCACAGCCTGATGAGGCCATAAGGACCACATCGTCTGCAAATAGCAGAGACAAGATCCGAAGGTCACCAAGCTGGACTCCCTTAACGCCTTGACTGCGCCTAGAAATTCTGTCGATGAAGATTATGAACAGAATCGGTGACAAAGGGCAGCCTCGGCGGAGGCCAACGTTCACCGGAAACAAGCTGGACTTACTGCTGGCAATGGGAACCAGGCTCCTGCTTCGATTGTACAAGGACCGAACTCCCGGAGCATCCCCCACAGGACACCACGAAGGACACGGTCAAATGCCTTTTCCAAGTCTACAAAGCACATGTAGACCGGCAACCTCCCACATACCATCGAGTACCATTGCAAGGGTGTAGAGCTGGTCCAGTGTTCAACGACCAGAACGAAAACCACATTGCAACTCCTGTAACCGAGGTTTGACTAACAGTCGTACCCTTCTCAGGCTCATCCAGACAGCAACAAAATATGCGTTCAGTTTTGACTGGGATGAGTCATGCCAGTGGAAATATTCAGATATTATGCTGCCTTGTCGTCAAAGCTCACATGACACTGTCAATGGTGCCGTCATGGGACAGCAACGAGGGATTTTTATAAAGCAGTCATTCGCTTGTCTACATGGAAACGACAAGGCAGAGTGAAAACACTGCTTTGATTTTACCACTCTGGAAGCTGTTTTCAAAAATATAAAATTTTTGGGCACCAGGTATGAATGTCAAGTTGGATAAAAGGCTGAAACAATCGAATACTTACTTTGCTGTTTTGACCTAAAATCATTTCTGTGTGGATAGCCACCAACTTTTCTAATACGATGTCAACTAGTGCACACATTGCTAGAAATTACTCGAAAAACTCAAATGTTTGTACCAGCTTTATTAACAAGCGGTAAAAACAACACGATGTAAACACACTCGCCCGCCTGAGTCCTTGCGGACAATTTGGAAGTAACAAGTTACGTGTTGGTTTTAGTGCTTAGCCATTGTCTATTTGAATGGTAGGTCATTGTTATTGTGTGTTGTATGTCGTACTGTTGTTGTTCTGTTTGACTATGTTGTTGCATAATACAGCATGTTCTTGTTTCATCACAGTGGAGTTAGTCAGCATTGTAGTAAAGTGGAGTAGATGGACTGAGCCTGTTATTAGATGCTGAGAGGAAAACGACGAGGGTGCAGTTTCCTCAAAGATACAGGGGGCCAGGGACTCTGGGTAATAGGATGATGCATTCTGCAGGCACGCTTACAATAGATGCTGATGGTAAAATTTTGTCTCTAACGCTACGCCCTGGTATAAACAACAACACCTGTGAAATATGACATGGATCACACAGAAAAAACAAATAATTTATTCTCCTCAGTGTCAACAGGGTTTTCATGTGTGATGAACTATAATAAACATGCATGAACATGATTACACCTTTCTTTACTCATCGTTGTTTATGTGAAAATATTTGGCAATAAGCAGCCCTGATTGGCTGACAGTCTTTCTCTGCTTACCTTGATGAGTATTTCAGTCTGTTCCGTGACAAAACATGAATTTGATAGCGTGATGGAGTATCAAATATGATCCTCCTGCTGCAGACCTGACTGAAGGCCTGTTGAGTTTGCAGCTAAATATCGATGCAATGAGGGCAAGAACAGACAGCAGTGAGTGTGTGCCTAGTTGTTATAGCAACAGAGACATGGGTGCTGGGTGAATCCTCTATTTTTTGTACAGCTACACACAAAAATGTATTCTATAATCATCATCTACCTTCTTACATCTTCATTCCAGATGTGAGAAGAAGGATGATGACAATGACAAAGAGACACACTTCCTTCTCACATCTGCAATGTCCAGTGAAACATTTACTGCTATTGACTATTATTGACTGCCTGTGTTGTCTGGTTTAGGAGGAATGACTGGACATTTGACTTTCTTTCTGCTACTTTTGACCTTTTATTGCACAAAAAAACATCTAAAATAGCACCTTTCTCAGCCTTTACCAGGACAACTTTCAAGATCAATCAAGTACACTATAAGGACACCAGTGGATGGGCCCTAGGGAGGCAATTATGCAAAACTTTCTTCTCTTTAGGCACATAAATGTGCTGAAAACAAACTGAAACAAGGTACGGACTGCACCGGGGGTTGTCAGTACTGTTGCACCCCTTGTGAACACGGCTCACAATCAAAGGTTGTTGGTTGTCCATGCATCTTCAGCATAGAATTGCATTTTGTACAATTATGCTTGCAACTTTGTAGGAACACTTTGAGGAAGACCTTTTTCTTATCCCAGTGCACAAAGCAAGCTCTGTAAATTAAGGCCTAAATGGTAAGTTACAGTTAGGGTTCATTTTGGGTTCTGTGAGAGAACAAAACGCAAAGCTTAGCTTTTGTGTAAACAGCTTGTGAAGTGCTCATTACACCAAAAAAGGTCACTTTGTCACACTGTAAACAACTAATGAACTATAAAATATGACTGAAATTAAGTTGTGATTTTCAAGTGCCACCTAGCGAGTTTTCTGAACCACCGGCATCATGGCTGTGACGTCATGTCGAGAACACATTCTGGGAAACACATTCAAACACAGCCATGAACACACAGAAAAGGCAAAAAAGTGACACATTCACAACAACAACACAATAATAGAATTCACTGACATTGTGTTGTGCGTACATGCATTGTGACATGTGTGTGTGTGATACACAAAAAATTGTATATTTTTTTTTAGACTGGCAGTGACTGACACTGACAGCGTTATGCACAGAAGCTAAATAAGCTTCTGATTAACGCACAGCAAAGCGAAGAAAGTGACTAGCTGACATCCACACAGTAAACGGTCACTGATATTGTGTTGTGACTATTATTATGTAACACAATGTTGGCCAAAGGTATGTTTGACTGGCAGTGACTGACACTAGGGATGTCTCGATTGACATCTGACTGATCTGATCGGATTTAAAAAAATAAATAAATAATAATTTTGATAAATCGATCCTATCCGCTACCGTTCTTTTTTTTTTTTTAATAATAAACTTTTGTTACAAACGTGAATACACGAAATTGAAAATAGTTATTAAATAGCTCTTCAAAGCATTATAAATAATCCAACCAAAGCATTGCTGAATCGACTTTTTGTTTCACAGCTTGACCAGCAATATTGCTTGGCTTTTGTAACAAACTTCTGTGAGTCAGGTCCCTAATGAAGATAAACGTCCATCCATTAAAAGATAAATTTGAAAAAAAATGGGCAATAAGCGGCATAGAATATGGATGGATGCATGGATGGATGGGTGTGCAAAATACTGTAGCGGTGGGATTATTGTTGGGATCCTGTTTAGTGTGGTGGCTGTTTAGTGTGCCATCGTATAGAGGGCAGTGGTGTTCAGCATGCTGGATAGAGCAAGTGTCAAGTGTGTAGAATAAGAAACTAGCAAGTAGAACGTCTTGTCGAAGGAGTGAGTTCTCTGTGTTGACGTGCAAATAAATGGCCAACTAAATTACAGCCATCCTGATATGGAATTGATCAGCCCCATTACAATACTTTTAGGTTAGGACTAATTATTTGACTTGGTTGTACGTCAAAATGTGGTGTGATTTAAAACAACCAGCGATTAGAGCGGCAATTTTCTTGCAAGCTCCCGCCAGCATGACATAGGAGTCCAGTCACAGCGAGGCAATACAACCGCTGTTGCCGTTAGCAGAATAACATGCGTGTAATGTTAAACTAACTTAACCACAGTACCCCATGGACATGTCTGCAAGGTATCGGTACATTTTCTTTTCAATCGGGTGGCGGGAGTCGAGTTGCAACCAGCTTTGAGGCGCATTTGTCGCACCCATCAGGGGGCCCATATTTACGGCAACCGGATCTCGTGGCCAAAGCCGTTTTTTCCCGTTCTTCAAAATACACTGGATTGGAAGCTGAAACCGATCCTGAAGATCGGATGGGGACATCCCTAATTGACACTGAGAGCTCTTTAAACACAGCAAGATACAAAACTCTCATTATTCTAAGATTTGTAGAATACTAATTATTCTGAGTTCTCCTTGGCACTATCACTAGCCATGACTCCCCTTAGCCAAAGGCTGGACTGCACTGTATTTGTTTACTCAGTAAACACACGATGTAATAAACACTTCCTCTGCATCACTTTTAATGTGTACCCTGTGGGGAATTGGCGTGACACTGCACTCAACCAAATACAGAAAAATGTGGGCTAGGGTCTTCACACGTCTACATCTACTCAGTCGACCTCCTTCCTCAGCAGCAGTTTAAAAGAAAGCGCAACAGAGCAGATCCGAAATAGACGGACAGGTTCAGATGTATAACGATGCACCCCAGCCCCTCCACTTACTGCCCTCAGAAGAAACTTGATCCCTGAGGTGTCTCTTTACATTTTTCCAGCAACTCTTGCTACAAACAAGGCACAAGAGGAAGTTCCCCCAAACTCGCGTTGCCCACTTGTAGGCCTCAAATCTGCTCTCAACGATACTCCTGTCGCCGCGTTTTTCACTCTTGGTACCACCGAGGGAACAAAATCCTGATTGAGTGAGTGACAGTCTTTATGCTAGTATCTGGATTGGAAAATGGGGGGTTCACACTCAGCACACCAGCATGGCGTGTTAAAGTTAGCCTCGGCTGTCAAACCCTGTCATAAGTGTGTGGGCCAGATGGAGGTGTGCACTTAAAATGAACCGGCACAGTAACAGAAGAAGAGTGTGTTTGCTGGCTGTGAACTGAATGGAAAGTCCTCCAGTGAAAGGAGAGCATTTTTATTCTTCCCAGTCTCGAGCTGAAGAATGTGTGTGGTTTGTAGTAAACCGGTGTTGACAGCGGCATAACTCAGCAGTTTCCAATTGGTGCTAAATGCGAGCGTGAAGACACACCCATGTATAAGAGTCACAGCCTGATTTTTATCACTCACAGTGGGAACACTGGAGCGGCTTTGAAATGTTTCTACTTGGAAGTCCACTGAGGTTTTTTGTCCTTTCTGGACCACCAACAGAGGTTTGATAAGGTGTTGGACCCATAAAGAAGTAATTTGATTTGAAACCAAATGCTTGGATGAGTAGCAAGTTCGGACGCAACTTCTTGGCTACGAACATGAACCTGAAACTACAAATGTCCGATAACTTGAGTTTGGGTCAGTCCTGTGTTGGCAACAAAGCTTCTCTATATGAAGTTCCAATTGAGTTCCAATTCAGAGCCTGTTCTTTGAAGCACTATAAAACTGAACATACAGAAAAAAGCGTGTTGTTTATGACTTACATGAGAGACAAATCATTTTCTGTCGACGTAAAACATAAACCAAAGACATTTAAAACAAGTGACTAGCTTGATGCGGATTTACAGTGGACATCCCATAGACACGTTAGAGATTAGCACTTAGCATTAGCACTTAAACAGGCAATCCATGAAAAGTGGGACTGCAACGATTACTCGAATAATTGGAGTACCCCAATTACAAAAAATAATCCAGTTCTTTTTTGTGCTTCGCTGAATCGCTTGCGTCACCAATGCAGTTACATCACCCAAGCAATGAATGGATTTTTGAATGCGCGGCAAGATTGAAGAGGCGGGAGAGTGTGACAAGGCAGCCAAAGAGAACGAAAACAAAATGTAAAAACAGATGTGTATTCGTAGTAATGCGCCACTTACATAGTACAACGGCACATCTTATATCGCATCATCTCCTATTGAGTGGAGCAGAGAAGTAAATTAAAATGAACGCAGCGATAATCAGTGAGATTAAGGTAAATGTGTCTTACTAACATTGGTCGTGTGGAGGGCTAGCTTTCTCTTAATTGTGACCAACACGTGGCAGTTCATTAGGATGGTAACGTGACTACCTACAGGATTTATTTCATCTGCAAAAACACAGCACTATGAGTTATAATGCAAAATAAAGCTCACTAATCACTAGATGCTCATTTCTAGCAGACAATAGCCTGTCATGGAACAACAGCGTTCTCACACAGTCAGGGGGTCACACTCAAGGGGTCTCAAATTTTCTTCATATTTTATGGCCCACGACTAGACATGAAAGAATAGTGTAATGTTATAAAATATTGTTGATATGTGGTACTTCATAGAGTTGACCTGCCGGAGAGACATGATATTGCACTTTCTGAATGGGCTTAAAATAACTTTACTGATTTTCAGACACCTAAACTAAAATCCTGGTTACGCATATGTTGTACTAAGCAATCTCGTTCTTTTTGCAGCATTGTTGCTTGTATTCTGGTTAAAATATGCTGCAAAAATTCCACCCACTTGTCCTCATTAGGGGTCATGGGTAAGATGGGGCCTAATCCAGCTGAATGCAGTAAAAAACAAATGATGACTTTTTTTTTTTGGTTCACCATATTGATACAATATTATTGGGAGCCATGCATCGTACGGTTACTTGGGGTTACAATCCTTCATGCGGCCTTCAGGTAAATTGAGTTTGAGACCCTGTCATATTTTTGTTTTAATTTTAGGATTTATGAATGCACAGTAATCAACATAATGTAATATGTCATTTACGCTTAGCAATGTCTTTGTAAAGTAATTATTATTTCTGTCCTTTTCCAGTAAATAGTTGCAATCTGGGAGGAATAAATTCATCTACAAAAGCACTATCATGTAGCACCACCAGACCCAAGAAAATACATTTTGTTCCTATGCACAACGTTATATTTAAGTTGTTTTAGGTTGCTTGTCTAAAAAAATAAAACCATTTGGTTGTTCATTATTTTTTAAAATGTTTAATTTTCTCTTGTGTATTTATAATTTTATAATTATGCTTAGCTAACGAAGCAAAAACGTTTTTTCCAATTACTCGTTTAATCAAAAAACAATTTAATTTAATTCTCAATTGCAAACATATTCGATAGCTGCAGGCCTAATGAAAAGCATTGCGTAATTTCAGGCAAACTTTGTCTACGGCTCAAGAAGAGACAGGGCTGGCACTTTGCACATCCTTATGTCAGTACTTCCTGACTACGGCAGATTCTATGGACAAACTTAACTTAAATGCATACTTGCAAATGAGACTCCATATAATATAACTAATACTGTTGAAAATTTTCCACCAAAACCAAATGTTACAGTGTCATATACTTTTCTTTTTGAAAAGGAATAAGTTGAAGCTAACAAGTGACCTAGGTTTACAATTTTAGAATGTTATGGTGTTCTATAGTCTTTAAAAACACGCATCCCTGTCAATCATTTGCACTTTTTTTCTGTGGTTTGAAAATCACACAGAATGAACAGTCTTGTTTTAAATGTTACAAATTAAGTAACAACTTAATTGGAATTGCTAGTTGTTACAGATGTTCTGGCAGCTCATTTTAGTCATCTGTTTTGATAATCCGGTGATAGTTTGCAGAAAGTTGGGGCCCATCAACTTATTCAGTGGTTTGCACAGATAAATCAATATTATAATGTTTTAATGATATTTCCGGCAGGGGTGGGAATTGTCTGTCACCTGTGGGGTTCGTGAAAGAAAATAATTAAGAACCACTGATTTATGTTGTTGAGATGTATAATCATGGCTTCTTGGATCCAGCCCAGCACACTGGTCTTATGTTGACATGGTAAAAATTCCAAGAAAACCGTGGTGAAGTGAACATTGAGGGTGGAGGACTCTTTGTTGAGTTCAGATTGTTGTTGAATTATCCAGCAGTGATAAATGAATGCTACGTCAGAACCACTTTAACGTGGAGTTTGTGGAGCCTGTCCGTGTCGACTGTCAGTCTGATTTTCAACCTTTGTTTGTCAACTTGATTCTGTAGCAAAATGACGCATGAGCAATCCAGACCAAGCATTTGAGAGGCCCTGGATGTACTTTAGATGTTATACAGGGAGTGCAGAATTATTAGGCAAGTTGTATTTTTGAGGATTCATTTTATTATTTATTTATTTATTATATTATTACCCAAAAGACTCATTAAAATCAAAGCTGAATATTTTTGGAAGTAGTTTTTAGTTTGTTTTTAGTTTTAGCTATTTTAGGAGGATATGCGTGTGTGCAGGTGACTATTACTGTGCATAATTATTAGGCAACATAACAAAAAACAAATATATACCCATTTCAATTATTTATTTTCACCAATATAACATCTCAACATTCACAAATATACATTTCTAACATTCAAAACCAAAAGCAAAACAAATCATTGACCAATATAGCCACCTTTCTTTGCAAGGACACTCAAAAGCCTGCCATCCATGGATTCTGTCAGTGTTTTGATCTGTTCACCATCAAAATTGCGTGCAGCAGCAACCACAGCCTCCCGGACACTGTTCAGAAAGGTGTACTGTTTTCCCTCCTTGTAAATCTCACATTTGATGATGGAGCACAGGTTCTCTATGGGGTTCAGATCAGGTGAACAAGGAGTCCATGTCATTACTTTTTCTTCTTTTAGACCCTTTCTTTCCAACCACGCTGTGGAGTACTTGCACGCGTGTGATGGAGCATTGTCCTGCATGAAAATTATGCACAAGTAAGCACAGCCGTAGTGCTTACTTGTGCAATACTGATGCTCCACCTCAGAAACCTCCCTACCACACTTCACACCTTGTTGATCTCACACAAACGGGGCATGGCCATACTACACCCACGTGTACTGTTGCTGGCCAGCGGCGAGCAAAGTGCACATATTAATGACTGACAGCAGAACCATGCTTCACAGCCACGGTGCAAAGACAAGGTCGCCAGTTGTTTGAATGTGGGTCATTAACAATTATTTATAGGGTCGTGTTCTTCTATGACATATAAGTCACAACATTATATAGTGCATATACTGGTACAGGTAATTTTTCAGTAACTATTGGTGCATTCTGCTGTATCACTGATGATGTTTTCCATGACCTTGAACAATAATATCAGTGGAAGTAGAGCGTTGACACGTCCCACAATTGCTTTAATGCAGGGGTGTCCATAGTTTTTCCACCGAAAAATGGCAACCAGAACCAGAAGCCATGTCACAACATTTGAACACAAAACATGGTTTATTAGATTTACAATTATAGATTTACATGGATGAAATAATTCTATAAATGAACATTAGTGACTACTTTTACCTTCACTGAAGATGACATGTTCTGGGGGGGAGTTTAACCAATCATGTCTTCATTCATCCCTTCTTATTTATACAGTGGGTTCAGAAAGTATTCACACCCCTTTAAATGTGTTACTCTTTGTCATTGCAGCCAAAATAAAAAAACATCATTTTATTTCTCATTATTGAACACTCAGCATCCCATCTTGAGAGAAAAAAAAACGAAATGTAGAAATTCTTGCAAATGTATTAAAAAAGAAAAACTGAAATCACATAGGCATAAGTATTCAGACCCTTTGCAGTGACACTGATATTTAACGCACATGCCGTCCATTTCTTCTGATCCTCCTTGAGGTGGGTCTGCTCCTTCATTGGAGTCCAGCTGGGTTTAACTTAAATGATTGGACTTAATGAGGAAAGGCACACATACCAGTCTATATAAGACCTTACAGCTCACAGTGCATGTCAGAGCAAATGAGAATCATGAAGTTGAGCTCAGAGACAGAATTGTATGCAAAAAATATTTATTCTGTGATTGAGACTTGGCCTTGTTCAAGACAGTAACTCCAACTAGTCTTTAAACTAAGAAGTACAAAACAGCAAAGTATAGGTTTTGCGAAGGCTATAGTCTATTATATTTTTAGACTTCGATAAAGGCCTCTTAAAAATGGATGGCGGGCACACCCCTGGTCTGATGTTAGTGATGTCACATAAATGTACGAAAGTCACACTTGTAAACCCTTGTTGCGTTTTTTTGAACTCATTGTCATTAATGGTACAGGAGGAGGATGCAAGATCTCAGAAGGCATGACAGTCGATGCTAAACATCCTCCTGTATGCATATCCGTTACGCAGTGCTTACCCCTCACGCATTGTCAAGCCCAGCAAAGTATGCTGGGTAATTGTCCTCCATCAATAGACATGATTTTATTCAATTGCACAGAACCACAGAACAATTTAATTTGTACAAACTAATGACATACATTTGTCAAATTAAGTAAAGCTTAATGGGTTCATCGACATGCTTTGCTTGTGCACACTTCCAGGTGAAATAGAGGTCACCTGCAGAGGGCGAACGGAGGTTGCAGCCGCAGCACATAGACCTCATCTCAGCGTACAATTTGATTTCTTTGATCCACTACATTCATACATACATACATATACAGGGAGTGCAGAATTATTAGGCAAATGAGTATTTTGACCACATCATCCTCTATGCATGTTGTCTTACTCCAAGCTGTATAGGCTCGAAAGCCTACTATCAATTAAGCATATTAGGTGATGTGCATCTCTGTAATGAGAACGAGTGTGGTCTAATGACATCAACACCCTATATCAGGTTCCTTTCCTTTGGCAAAATGGGTCAAAAGAAGGACTTGACAAGCTCCGAAAAGTCAAAAATAGTGAGATATAGTGAATAGTGACACTCAAGCTGAAACATCAAGACTGGGCCAAGAAATATCTGAAGACAGATTTTTCTAAGGTTTTATGGACTGATAAAATGAGTATGAGATGTGTGTATTTTCAGTTCCCCGCGTTACGTTCTGACTAACTTACTTTAATCAGACTTTTCCATGCGCCCACTCGCCACCCCGTGACTATGGCAATCTAAAGGAGCGCATCACTTTGAACCTGAGACTCATTATCACCTGCGGCAAGACTGCTGCCTTCACACTTGTTAGCTATAACGACTTCAGCGTGACGTGAGTGACCTTTCCTACTCAGGAACAAACTTTTACACATACAGGGAGTGCAGAATTATTAGGCAAATTAGTATTTTGACCACATCATCCTCTTTATGCATGTGGACTTACTCCAAGCTGTATAGGCTTGAAAGCCTACCTCCCAATTAAGCATATTAGGTGGTGTGCATCTCTGTAATGAGAAGGGGTGTGGTCTAATGACATCAACACCCTAAATCAGGTGTGCATAATTATTAGGCAACTTCCTTTCCTTTGGCAAAATGGGTCAAAAGAAGGACTTGACGGGCTTTGAAAAGCCAAAAATACGGAGATATCTTGCAGAGGGATGCAGCACTCTTAAAATTGCCAATCTTCTGAAGCGTGATCATCAAACAATCAACCGTTTCATTCAAAATAGTCAACAGGGTCGCAAGAAGCGTGCAGAAAAACCAAGTTGCAAAATAACTGCCCATGAACTGAGAAAAGTCAAGCGTGCAGCTGCCAAGATGCCACTTGCCACCAGTTTTGCCATCTCAGAGCTGCAACATCACTGGAGTGCCCAAAAGCACAAGGTGTGCAATACTCAAGAGACATGGCCAAGGTAAGAGGCTGAAAAATGACCACCACTGAACAAGACACACAAGCTGAAACGTCAAGACTGGCCAAGAAATATCTGAAGACTGATTTTTCTAAGGTTTTATGGACTGATGAAAAGAAAGTGAGCCTTGATGGGCCTGATGAATGGGCTCTTGGCTGGATCGGGCTGGTATCATCAAAGATGAGCTTGTGGGGACTTTTCGGGTTGAGGATGAAGTCAAGCTCAACTCCCAGTCCTACTGCCAGTTTCTGGAAGACAACTTCAAGCAGTGGTACAGGGAGAAGTCTGGAACCTTGAAGAAAAACATAATTTTCATGCATGACAATGCTCCATCACAAAAATATTCAGCTTTGATATTAATGACTTTTTTGGATTCATTGAGAACATGGTTGTTCATGTTGCAATAATAAAATAATCCTCAAAAATACAATTTGCCTAATAATTCTGCACTCCATGTATAGTCATTTGGATGTGACGCCTCACAGGCTGACCTTCAGGCCTTGGTACAGTGGCATCATAGTGCATAGACCCCCACCGGCGGATGAAGGTATGTGTTGTTAACGCGATTGCTGCACAAATTCCAATACGACCCTGGTTTTACTTGCTACATTTTTGTTTTTATTCATCATAACAGGATTTGCATTTATGGCGGTATATTTATGGTGTTTTTTGAATAATTTTAATTACAACAATTGTGCAAGTTATTGATCACTCAAGTGTGTGCAGGCATACCGCCTTGGTTTTGGTTGTTTTTTTTTGCCCTTATGATGGACTAATCTTAGCAATAGCTTTTTCTGAAATATGCAAGTAATAGCGTTTTTCACACATGCATATACAATTATTAGTGGTTCTGAAGTATAGGAGTCACATGATTAGAATGTAGCCACATATTTACCACACGCCTGTATAAGTCGCAGAGTTCAAAGTTTGAGAAAAAGGTAGCGGCCTCTACAGCGGAAATGATATTCTGAAGTTCACATTGTGTCATGTTATTATAGTTTACATGTCTTTATATAACTACACGGCAGTAATAGAAGTGCAACAATGTTGCAGCAAAAAATGTTGACAGTAATATTGTTTATATCATAATTTGGGGGACGATAAACATTTTAAAATGCACTTGTTTTGTGACTCTGTTAAATTAAAGTCTGTTTGTCCATGAGCCAATAAGTATAAATTAGTAATTTTGAATTTACTCATGTAAAGAGGGATTCTAAGCCACTTGCCTGAGCAGCAAGGTGCCAAAATGCAGTATCTTGCTTATGTTGATTAAAACAAATGGGTTGATTATGGTGTTGTCCAGGTGTTGCCTGGAGATAACAGCATAATGCAATTTCTGGAAAGGACACTTCAGTTTGTCAGGAATTCTCTTGAACGGAGAGGCTCACATTTGCAGGTCTTGGTATGAAGAAGATCTTTGTGGACTGCCTCAACACACGAGACTCTTTCTAGGACATTTACCAAAGTGTCGCTCTCTCCAAAGCCCCCAAAGTTCTTTTAGTGCTTAATCAAGCCGCTCGCTCTGCTTGGGCAGCCTAAAGAAGAGTAGAGCAGCTGAGCAGAGGAAGAACATAATTGCAGGGGAAGAGGAAGAAGCAAGTCAGAGTGTTTGCACACAGGATGGAGCCGTGCTCATAAAGCATCTCAGAATAGTTGTGTTACTAGGCCAGCATTTAGCAACACAACAAATTGTCCCGCTGCTATCCTCACACTTCACCAACATTAAGTTTGTCTCATTTTGTGCCCAAAAAACGTCAGCTGCTGGTATCCTACCTACCTCGCGTGTTAAGTTGCTATTTAATGTTTTTTGCGTTCGTTCTAAGCTGACACTGTGAGTCAGACTGTTGAGGAATGACCTCCTTTGATTTCGGATGGGTTAAAAATCTTGTGAGTTTTCTTGTAGTTCATGATGGACTCCTGCCAAATAAAAAGCTACAGTATTTGTCCTTCACAGACTTGTAGGCTCCACAAAATGGACGTGTGCGACTTATAGTGCATTGCAGATTATATATGTAGTAAGTAGATAATCTGTAATAATTAATATGTATGTAGAATATGTAAGTCTGTAAGTTTCTCTGAAAAATACATCGGAAATTACAGTATTTCTGCGGCATGCAAAGTGCATGCTGCACTTTAAAAAAATTTCGCCTAGCAAGTAACATCAACAGGTTTTATTCTCTGGCAGTTAAGCTATGGTCTGCGAAGCTCACCTGCAGGAGAGCTGGTTTGTGTGTTGTGTCTTTACCCCGGTGTCGGCCCACATTCAACTTTTGTGCAGGAAAGTTGAATATGAGGTCAAAGCTGCTTCGAACGTGAACACTGGTTGTGACTAGGTATGGGAACCTTGTTGAGAACCGTTTCCCAGTGTTTCAGTTCTTTGGAATATGCAATTTTGATTCACTTGTCTATTCCTTTTAACCACACACTGCATATACTGTATTAGGCAATCTACGCAAATTGCGTAGCTACGTCATTCGCTAGTGCAGCCAGCAGATAACAAGGCACAAGCAGCACAAACAATGGAAAGTTTGGTCACATTTCTCAAGAAAGAGAGACTTGCAAGCCTTGCAAAATCCCTATTTCATCAAAGGGAGGAAATACTATCAGTATGCCGAAACATTTGCACACACAGCATGCGATAACTTTGAATGAATGGCGCGTTTTTGATCCAGTAATGCAGGCGGATCCACCCGTGTGAGCAGGTGTTCTCCCCAGATGGTGTAACCATAAATTCTTAAAGAAGCAGACAAATGCTCGATTTACGGCTAGAGAATTTAATACTTCATCGTTGATGGTTGCCGAATTTAGGGCTCTATGTCTCCTGTTAATATTCTGTCTACTGTTAAACTGGAAGTTGACAAATGTGAATGAAATCCTGTCCTCGTGAGGAGAAGCAACCTTTGTTTGGGAATGTATTTCCCCACCGAACCACTCAATTCTGCTGGAATCGCATCACAAGCACAAACCCGCCCCCTCCTGAAGGTGACCTGAAACACAGGCGAAAATTGGCATAAAAACTCTGAAACTCTTGTCTTACGGAGGTTAATGGTACATGGTCGCTAGCGTGGTTACCGAAGTTTAGCAGAGCATGCTGGTGAGGCTGTGTGTGTGTGGCTAAGGCTGTATGAGTGCGTTTACACCGTGTTGTGTTTTCCCGTTTTACAATGCCCACAAATGTGAAATAAGGATGAGAGGCACGTTTAATTTTGTACCCAGCTCTTCTTAACCGTCAACGGACATTCTAAACACATACTACCAGCCTTCAAAAGAAGAGTGCTGTTCACTGCATCCTGTCTAATTGTGTCATAAAAAAAATATCTTATATTAGTGTATATATTAGTTATTGCGCCTTCCTTAACCACAAGCATGGCTTGTATCATCTGAAATCTCAACATGAAAGTGACAAGTAAGTGTTTCAAAGGAAGTGGGAAGGACAAAAAAAAGCGAAAAAAGTACCACATCCACACAGAATGAGAGGAGAATCTTTTTTTCCCCATTTGAGCTCAAGCATGGCATGTTGTCTCGGCTTTTTTGACTAATAATAGGCCACAGTCAAACACGAAACACAAATTTTTTATTTATTACTTTTGGGAAAAAAGCAGTATAGTGAGGGAGTGGTATTTGAACCGCTAAATAGCCTTGGCTGTAGGGACTGTGGTTATGGCTATATAAATTTTCTGCCATTTGCTGCTGGTTCTGGAATGTAACCCTGCAGAAAACTGTATCTACTGTTGTGCATTTCATCTTGGAATTTCACTTAGAATCCAAATATCCCTCACTTTTTGTAAGTAGTGTATATTAATCATTTGCGCAGTAATAGTATTATTAATACTTGAGGTGCTTATTTCCGACCACTGATCGTTAATGAACCTTGCTATTCTCAATCAAATGACACATTTCTGGTACATGTTGAACAGTATACAAATATGTTATATAATATAATTCTGATGTTGTTTGTCGCCAAAAGGCCAAGTGAGTTAGCAATAGCTCTTTTATTATTCTCTTAATTGACTAGAAATGTTCAGAGGTGGCCTTTGTTGTAGTCTTTCTGTCTCTTGCAAATCTGTGGATGGCTTAGGTTGTCCTATGTGATTATCAGTCTATACATAGCTTCCTTTAAGGCCCGGTACATGCTCCTATAGCGACAGCGCTGCAGGATCTTCAGGCTCCAGGCTCTGCAACAAGCCAACCCCCACCTTCCCAAATCCTGCAGCCACTCATTAATTTTATTACTCATAATGTCACACTGTTTTTAAAATCCACAGAGAATGTATGGAAATACAGTAGAATAAAAAAAGTTGTTCTTAATTACACTGATGTTGCCTTTTCATCTTCATATTTACATGTAGCCATTTTTATTTTCCACATTTACTTCCCGCCTTTACTTTTTATCTCTTCTTAATGTCCTTGTAGACATCAGCATGCCAGTCAGCGTGTAATTGCCCGTATTATACCAGCACGTGACTCAGTAGCCCTTAACCTCAACTAAGTGCATACACCCATGATGTGCACATGTTGCGTGTTTAATAAACAGACCGCTGCCGACATTCAAGGAAGCACACACATTTTATGTCTACTCTTTTCCTCATTTTACCTTTACTGTGAAATAAAAGAGTGTATTACTGTCATCCACTCACTGGTTAATTATGTCAAGTACTTATAGGTAACATAAAAACCATTGTATGTTTGCTTAAATCTGCACTTTTCAGCTTCTATAATCAAATTGTTGACGATTTAGATCAAGTTAGAATACTATGTTTATATGGAACCATGGCGACGTTAGCCATTCAGATTTGACTGTCATGACAACCACTATGAATTTATGCTTTTCCTCATTATAGCTTTAAGTAGCTTTACACTGGACTGACGGACCTTGCTCTCCTTTTGCATGATGGCAGTAGACACACGCACACCCACCCACACAAAGCTCATGGTGCGGTGCCTTTGGAGTATCTTATCTATTATGTAACTAAAAACTCTGAGAGCGCAGACCTCCACCAAGCGTCATAGTTTACACATATTGTGATTCACACAAAAATAATAAACCTACAATTTTGGGTCAGTGTTTGAAATTTTGTACAACCTGTTGGAAACTTGTTCTGTATTTTTTTTCCCAAGTGCTCTGACCATTTTTTGTGTAGTTTAATGCACAAATGCCGAAAATTGGCCTATCTAGCAATGGTAATGAACATTTAAAAGAAAATGTTCAAAATTCCTGCATCCAGACGGTGAGCCTGATCAACCCCAGAATGTAACGAGTTCTTCCATATCCCATTTCCGACAATTCGTCAAAACTTTAATCAGATCCATTTCAGAACCTTTTAAATTATCTTGAACACAAACAAGTTGCTTTGCATGACGCGGTAACACCAAGACGGTCCTTCCACAAAGGCAATTGTATTCATTGCTACCTGGGCATGGAGACGTAGCTGCACTGTTGACAAGCCTCTCCCGGCAGCATATTGTTAAAGTACTCATCTGTGAACTTGTTCCTCTAGCTGTGGCCATCTAGCGTTTAGCCCGCGATTAGCTTTTTTGGTTTTCTTCATTGCAATTAGAGTATCCTCCGCTCACAGACCCTCACAAGTTTCTCGTTCACTCAAAACTTTCTGTATCCTGCTCGATCATTGGCTGCATATTTCACTATTTGCAAAATATGATTTTCTTTTTGGAAGCATTTGTGTTCCATCTTTCTCAGTTGTCTTTAAGTTGATGTTTACGGTGTACATTTTCAGTGGTGCAGGAGTAGGAGTAGTAGCAGATACTGGCACAAACCTAGAGCGGCCTCTCGCGGATGTCACAACACAGGATAAACGATGACAAAAACATAACCTCCACTCTGCGCTTGGCGGAGGTAACAACACACCAGCTCTGCTAGACCATCACCACTGAGTCACGGTTGTGGCTCAAATGTTTAGCTAGCATGTGTAAACTCTGGACAACCGCTCTGCGCACCCATGGCCATCTCCGTGGGATTATAACATAAGTCAACTCCCAGCTGGCCTCACCTGGCTGTCCATCTATACGCTGTGTGACCACCAGGGAGTCTTATTGCGTGGTATCAAAAGTCGTTAGTTCAGTTATATTTAGTTAGTCTTTAGTTCTGTTCCAGGACTGCTGTGTTTTGGACACAGTCACATGATTTCCTGGCGTAATTAAGTAATGATGGCATTGTCTAATTTCTAATCAGTAATGTTGCATTTCCATGAAATTGTAATGAATACTGTAGGAAAGAGAAATGGCATTTTCCGAGAGTAGTGAGTAAAAAAACATGAAAATCCCAACAAATATGTTTAGAACTACATACATACTTCTGTTTCTTAAATGCAGCATAATGTGCTCCAAGACAACGTGAAAGTCTAATTTTCTCCAATGTGGCCTCAAATACTTATGTTTATCTTGTTCATCGTTGTTCCCAAATGCTGATGCCGTTTATGAATGCACAAAGGTGAGCTTTGGTTATGTTATTATGTGTTTTGAGTGCTCGAGTTTGTATTTTGTCCGTTGTCATGTGAATTCATGCAAACATGCACCCACACATCAAACAATGACAGTATAATTCTAGAAAACAAAATCCAGGCTTGTACCAAGACTGAGTCAGTATTCATTTTTCTGCTTTGAATTTGATGGTATTTTGCTCAGTGTGGTCATGTAATGTGCAGAGCTTTTATTATGATGATTTATTATGCTTTCATTATGCTTGTCTTTGTTTTATACACTACACTTCATTGCAATTTGGTCTGTGACGGTTTGTGACATGTATTTTCTCACAGGCAAATTGCACTCTCTGTCAAACGTTTTTTGATGTTTTTAACGTATTTTCACTTTCTGTGAACACACTTAATTTAGCACTTTCTATTTACTTTGTTGACCAAACGTCTTGGGGAGTGTTGACTATCAGAATGAAGGCTTTTCATCTGCAGGTGAAGGGTGCATTGTTGCCGCCACTTTCAAACAAATTTGGGATGTTGGCTCATCTGCATTGATGGGCTCACTATGCTCATTTGGTTTGAAGCCGAAATTATCACGACACTGAGGCTGTGACATTTGGCTTTGAAAGTATCGTTTCCCGTCTTAATTTCTATTCGTTACCTTGTATTGCTCCTCACAAGGCTACGCTCTTCTGCAGTGTGTATGCTAGCATCCCCACTTGCCCCTCACACAGACAAAAAAACTGTATGACTGACAAGAGGGTTTGCTTTGTTCAAGCCTTATATGGAGCAAACATGCCCAGAAGCTAACAACAAGCACAAAGTGAACCGTCTNGGCCAAGAAATATCTGAAGACTGATTTTTCTAAGGTTTTATGGACTGATGAAAAGAAAGTGAGCCTTGATGGGCCTGATGAATGGGCTCTTGGCTGGATCGGGCTGGTATCATCAAAGATGAGCTTGTGGGGACTTTTCGGGTTGAGGATGAAGTCAAGCTCAACTCCCAGTCCTACTGCCAGTTTCTGGAAGACAACTTCAAGCAGTGGTACAGGGAGAAGTCTGGAACCTTGAAGAAAAACATAATTTTCATGCATGACAATGCTCCATCACAAAAATATTCAGCTTTGATATTAATGACTTTTTTGGATTCATTGAGAACATGGTTGTTCATGTTGCAATAATAAAATAATCCTCAAAAATACAATTTGCCTAATAATTCTGCACTCCATGTATAGTCATTTGGATGTGACGCCTCACAGGCTGACCTTCAGGCCTTGGTACAGTGGCATCATAGTGCATAGACCCCCACCGGCGGATGAAGGTATGTGTTGTTAACGCGATTGCTGCACAAATTCCAATACGACCCTGGTTTTACTTGCTACATTTTTGTTTTTATTCATCATAACAGGATTTGCATTTATGGCGGTATATTTATGGTGTTTTTTGAATAATTTTAATTACAACAATTGTGCAAGTTATTGATCACTCAAGTGTGTGCAGGCATACCGCCTTGGTTTTGGTTGTTTTTTTTTGCCCTTATGATGGACTAATCTTAGCAATAGCTTTTTCTGAAATATGCAAGTAATAGCGTTTTTCACACATGCATATACAATTATTAGTGGTTCTGAAGTATAGGAGTCACATGATTAGAATGTAGCCACATATTTACCACACGCCTGTATAAGTCGCAGAGTTCAAAGTTTGAGAAAAAGGTAGCGGCCTCTACAGCGGAAATGATATTCTGAAGTTCACATTGTGTCATGTTATTATAGTTTACATGTCTTTATATAACTACACGGCAGTAATAGTAGTGCAACAATGTTGCAGCAAAAAATGTTGACAGTAATATTGTTTATATCATAATTTGGGGGACGATAAACATTTTAAAATGCACTTGTTTTGTGACTCTGTTAAATTAAAGTCTGTTTGTCCGTGAGCCAATAAGTATAAATTAGTAATTTTGAATGTACTCATGTAAAGAGGGATTCTAAGCCACTTGCCTGAGCAGCAAGGTGCCAAAATGCAGTATCTTGCTTATGTTGATTAAAACAAATGGGTTGATTATGGTGTTGTCCAGGTGTTGCCTGGAGATAACAGCATAATGCAATTTCTGGAAAGGACACTTCAGTTTGTCAGGAATTCTCTTGAACGGAGAGGCTCACATTTGCAGGTCTTGGTATGAAGAAGATCTTTGTGGACTGCCTCAACACACGAGACTCTTTCTAGGACATTTACCAAAGTGTCGCTCTCTCCAAAGCCCCCAAAGTTCTTTTAGTGCTTAATCAAGCCGCTCGCTCTGCTTGGGCAGCCTAAAGAAGAGTAGAGCAGCTGAGCAGAGGAAGAACATAATTGCAGGGGAAGAGGAAGAAGCAAGTCAGAGTGTTTGCACACAGGATGGAGCCGTGCTCATAAAGCATCTCAGAATAGTTGTGTTACTAGGCCAGCATTTAGCAACACAACAAATTGTCCCGCTGCTATCCTCACACTTCACCAACATTAAGTTTGTCTCATTTTGTGCCCAAAAAACGTCAGCTGCTGGTATCCTACCTACCTCGCGTGTTAAGTTGCTATTTAATGTTTTTTGCGTTCGTTCTAAGCTGACACTGTGAGTCAGACTGTTGAGGAATGACCTCCTTTGATTTCGGATGGGTTAAAAATCTTGTGAGTTTTCTTGTAGTTCATGATGGACTCCTGCCAAATAAAAAGCTACAGTATTTGTCCTTCACAGACTTGTAGGCTCCACAAAATGGACGTGTGCGACTTATAGTGCATTGCAGATTATATATGTAGTAAGTAGATAATCTGTAATAATTAATATGTATGTAGAATATGTAAGTCTGTAAGTTTCTCTGAAAAATACATCGGAAATTACAGTATTTCTGCGGCATGCAAAGTGCATGCTGCACTTTAAAAAAATTTCGCCTAGCAAGTAACATCAACAGGTTTTATTCTCTGGCAGTTAAGCTATGGTCTGCGAAGCTCACCTGCAGGAGAGCTGGTTTGTGTGTTGTGTCTTTACCCCGGTGTCGGCCCACATTCAACTTTTGTGCAGGAAAGTTGAATATGAGGTCAAAGCTGCTTCGAACGTGAACACTGGTTGTGACTAGGTATGGGAACCTTGTTGAGAACCGTTTCCCAGTGTTTCAGTTCTTTGGAATATGCAATTTTGATTCACTTGTCTATTCCTTTTAACCACACACTGCATATACTGTATTAGGCAATCTACGCAAATTGCGTAGCTACGTCATTCGCTAGTGCAGCCAGCAGATAACAAGGCACAAGCAGCACAAACAATGGAAAGTTTGGTCACATTTCTCAAGAAAGAGAGACTTGCAAGCCTTGCAAAATCCCTATTTCATCAAAGGGAGGAAATACTATCAGTATGCCGAAACATTTGCACACACAGCATGCGATAACTTTGAATGAATGGCGCGTTTTTGATCCAGTAATGCAGGCGGATCCACCCGTGTGAGCAGGTGTTCTCCCCAGATGGTGTAACCATAAATTCTTAAAGAAGCAGACAAATGCTCGATTTACGGCTAGAGAATTTAATACTTCATCGTTGATGGTTGCCGAATTTAGGGCTCTATGTCTCCTGTTAATATTCTGTCTACTGTTAAACTGGAAGTTGACAAATGTGAATGAAATCCTGTCCTCGTGAGGAGAAGCAACCTTTGTTTGGGAATGTATTTCCCCACCGAACCACTCAATTCTGCTGGAATCGCATCACAAGCACAAACCCGCCCCCTCCTGAAGGTGACCTGAAACACAGGCGAAAATTGGCATAAAAACTCTGAAACTCTTGTCTTACGGAGGTTAATGGTACATGGTCGCTAGCGTGGTTACCGTAGTTTAGCAGAGCATGCTGGTGAGGCTGTGTGTGTGTGGCTAAGGCTGTATGAGTGCGTTTACACCGTGTTGTGTTTTCCCGTTTTACAATGCCCACAAATGTGAAATAAGGATGAGAGGCACGTTTAATTTTGTACCCAGCTCTTCTTAACCGTCAACGGACATTCTAAACACATACTACCAGCCTTCAAAAGAAGAGTGCTGTTCACTGCATCCTGTCTAATTGTGTCATAAAAAAAATATCTTATATTAGTGTATATATTAGTTATTGCGCCTTCCTTAACCACAAGCATGGCTTGTATCATCTGAAATGTCAACATGAAAGTGACAAGTAAGTGTTTCAAAGGAAGTGGGAAGGACAAAAAAAAAAGCGAACAAAGTACCACATCCACACAGAATGAGAGGAGAATCTTTTTTCCCCTATTTGAGCTCAAGCATGGCATGTTGTCTCGGCTTTTTTGACTAATAATAGGCCACAGTCAAACACGAAACACAAATTTTTTATTTATTACTTTTGGGAAAAAAGCAGTATAGTGAGGGAGTGGTATTTGAACCGCTAAATAGCGTTGGCTGTAGGGACTGTGGTTATGGCTATATAAATTTTCTGCCATTTGCTGCTGGTTCTGGAATGTAACCCTGCAGAAAACTGTATCTACTGTTGTGCATTTCATCTTGGAATTTCACCTGGAATCCAAATATCCCTCACTTTTTGTAAGTAGTGTATATTAATCATTTGCGCAGTAATAGTATTATTAATACTTGAGGTGCTTATTTCCGACCACTGATCGTTAATGAACCTTGCTATTCTCAATCAAATGACACATTTCTGGTACATGTTGAACAGTATACAAATATGTTATATAATATAATTCTGATGTTGTTTGTCGCCAAAAGGCCAAGTGAGTTAGCAATAGCTCTTTTATTATTCTCTTAATTGACTAGAAATGTTCAGAGGTGGCCTTTGTTGTAGTCTTTCTGTCTCTTGCAAATCTGTGGATGGCTTAGGTTGTCCTATGTGATTATCAGTCTATACATAGCTTCCTTTAAGGCCCGGTACATGCTCCTATAGCGACAGCGCTGCAGGATCTTCAGGCTCCAGGCTCTGCAACAAGCCAACCCCCACCTTCCCAAATCCTGCAGCCACTCATTAATTTTATTACTCATAATGTCACACTGTTTTTAAAATCCACAGAGAATGTATGGAAATACAGTAGAATAAAAAAAGTTGTTCTTAATTACACTGATGTTGCCTTTTCATCTTCATATTTACATGTAGCCATTTTTATTTTCCACATTTACTTCCCGCCTTTACTTTTTATCTCTTCTTAATGTCCTTGTAGACATCAGCATGCCAGTCAGCGTGTAATTGCCCGTATTATACCAGCACGTGACTCAGTAGCCCTTAACCTCAACTAAGTGCATACACCCATGATGTGCACATGTTGCGTGTTTAATAAACAGACCGCTGCCGACATTCAAGGAAGCACACACATTTTATGTCTACTCTTTTCCTCATTTTACCTTTACTGTGAAATAAAAGAGTGTATTACTGTCATCCACTCACTGGTTAATTATGTCAAGTACTTATAGGTAACATAAAAACCATTGTATGTTTGCTTAAATCTGCACTTTTCAGCTTCTATAATCAAATTGTTGACGATTTAGATCAAGTTAGAATACTATGTTTATATGGAACCATGGCGACGTTAGCCATTCAGATTTGACTGTCATGACAACCACTATGAATTTATGCTTTTCCTCATTATAGCTTTAAGTAGCTTTACACTGGACTGACGGACCTTGCTCTCCTTTTGCATGATGGCAGTAGACACACGCACACCCACCCACACAAAGCTCATGGTGCGGTGCCTTTGGAGTATCTTATCTATTATGTAACTAAAAACTCTGAGAGCGCAGACCTCCACCAAGCGTCATAGTTTACACATATTGTGATTCACACAAAAATAATAAACCTACAATTTTGGGTCAGTGTTTGAAATTTTGTACAACCTGTTGGAAACTTGTTCTGTATTTTTTTTCCCAAGTGCTCTGACCATTTTTTGTGTAGTTTAATGCACAAATGCCGAAAATTGGCCTATCTAGCAATGGTAATGAACATTTAAAAGAAAATGTTCAAAATTCCTGCATCCAGACGGTGAGCCTGATCAACCCCAGAATGTAACGAGTTCTTCCATATCCCATTTCCGACAATTCGTCAAAACTTTAATCAGATCCATTTCAGAACCTTTTAAATTATCTTGAACACAAACAAGTTGCTTTGCATGACGCGGTAACACCAAGACGGTCCTTCCACAAAGGCAATTGTATTCATTGCTACCTGGGCATGGAGACGTAGCTGCACTGTTGACAAGCCTCTCCCGGCAGCATATTGTTAAAGTACTCATCTGTGAACTTGTTCCTCTAGCTGTGGCCATCTAGCGTTTAGCCCGCGATTAGCTTTTTTGGTTTTCTTCATTGCAATTAGAGTATCCTCCGCTCACAGACCCTCACAAGTTTCTCGTTCACTCAAAACTTTCTGTATCCTGCTCGATCATTGGCTGCATATTTCACTATTTGCAAAATATGATTTTCTTTTTGGAAGCATTTGTGTTCCATCTTTCTCAGTTGTCTTTAAGTTGATGTTTACGGTGTACATTTTCAGTGGTGCAGGAGTAGGAGTAGTAGCAGATACTGGCACAAACCTAGAGCGGCCTCTCGCGGATGTCACAACACAGGATAAACGATGACAAAAACATAACCTCCACTCTGCGCTTGGCGGAGGTAACAACACACCAGCTCTGCTAGACCATCACCACTGAGTCACGGTTGTGGCTCAAATGTTTAGCTAGCATGTGTAAACTCTGGACAACCGCTCTGCGCACCCATGGCCATCTCCGTGGGATTATAACATAAGTCAACTCCCAGCTGGCCTCACCTGGCTGTCCATCTATACGCTGTGTGACCACCAGGGAGTCTTATTGCGTGGTATCAAAAGTCGTTAGTTCAGTTATATTTAGTTAGTCTTTAGTTCTGTTCCAGGACTGCTGTGTTTTGGACACAGTCACATGATTTCCTGGCGTAATTAAGTAATGATGGCATTGTCTAATTTCTAATCAGTAATGTTGCATTTCCATGAAATTGTAATGAATACTGTAGGAAAGAGAAATAGCATTCTCCGAGAGTAGTGAGTAAAAAAACATGAAAATCCCAACAAATATGTTTAGAACTACATGCATACTTCTGTTTCTTAAATGCAGCATAATGTGCTCCAAGACAACGTGAAAGTCTAAATTTCTCCAATGTGGCCTCAAATACTTATGTTTATCTTGTTCATCGTTGTTCCCAAATGCTGATGTTTATGAATGCACAAAGGTGAGCTTTGGTTATGTTATTATGTGTTTTGAGTGCTCGAGTTTGTATTTTGTCCGTTGTCATGTGAATTCATGCAAACATGCACCCACACATCAAACAATGACAGTATAATTCTAGAAAACAAAATCCAGGCTTGTACCAAGACTGAGTCAGTATTCATTTTTCTGCTTTGAATTTGATGGTATTTTGCTCAGTGTGGTCATGTAATGTGCAGAGCTTTTATTATGATGATTTATTATGCTTTCATTATGCTTGTCTTTGTTTTATACACTACACTTCATTGCAATTTGGTCTGTGACGGTTTGTGACATGTATTTTCTCACAGGCAAATTGCACTCTCTGTCAAACGTTTTTTGATGTTTTTAACGTATTTTCACTTTCTGTGAACACACTTAATTTAGCACTTTCTATTTACTTTGTTGACCAAACGTCTTGGGGAGTGTTGACTATCAGAATGAAGGCTTTTCATCTGCAGGTGAAGGGTGCATTGTTGCCGCCACTTTCAAACAAATTTGGGATGTTGGCTCATCTGCATTGATGGGCTCACTATGCTCATTTGGTTTGAAGCCGAAATTATCACGACACTGAGGCTGTGACATTTGGCTTTGAAAGTATCGTTTCCCGTCTTAATTTCTATTCGTTACCTTGTATTGCTCCTCACAAGGCTACGCTCTTCTGCAGTGTGTATGCTAGCATCCCCACTTGCCCCTCACACAGACAAAAAAACTGTATGACTGACAAGAGGGTTTGCTTTGTTCAAGCCTTATATGGAGCAAACATGCCCAGAAGCTAACAACAAGCACAAAGTGAACCGTCTTCCTGCCTGTTTGGAGGCGAGAGAAAAGGAAAACAGACACGCATGCACTTGGCATTATATCGAGGCTGGGCCAAATATGAAGTTCAATTTAATTTATCAAGTGGTGAATGATTTTTTTTTTTATTACTGCAAGATTTTTTTTGGAACGAGATATCCTATTTTGATCTTGTCACCCCTAATGCTTTCATGTCAGTGACAGAAAGTCATCAATGTTTACATGTTTGTCTTTGTTTCAATGCTAATGTTTTTGATCAGGCATAAAGATTTCCCATTTTGTTCTGGGGTCTTAAAACGCATCACAGTTAAGTGCTAAGCAACGCACAAGTGACACGTGTTTCTAACTCTGTCAGATGCGGCCACAGCTTAATGAATCCACCAAATAGAAGACAAACTTGTGTTCTTTAACTCTATATTTTTAGATTCAATTTTTTGCTTTCTGGAAATAGAATATCTCAAGGTGTCTGAATACCCGCTAAACATAGCAACAATGTCGCTAAGGTGGCAACATGATTCCTCCTCCTACGCCTTTTTATTCTCCGGCAGACCAGGTGCATATGAGATGTGTTAACAAGCAGCGTTGTACAAATCCATTGGACCGGGTCGCCACAAATAAATGATTGTATGGAAAACACCAAATAATTTTGAACTTTTCTTTTGTTAATTTGCAAAAAGGAACATTCACTATGTGTGTGTGTGTGTGTGTGTGTGTGTGTGTGTGTGTGTGTGTGTGTGTGTGCGTGCGTGCGCACAGACGTGCCGGCCCCGGAGCAGCCCGAGCTGTTCCTCAAGAAGCTGCAGCAGTGCTGTACTGTCTTTGACTTCATGGACACTCTGTCGGACCTCAAGATGAAGGAGTACAAGCGCTCCACACTCAACGAGCTGGTGGACTACGTGACCGTCAGCCGGGGCTACCTGACAGAGCAGGCCTACCCTGAAGTTGTCAAAATGGTGGGAGAACTTCCGATCGAGCCGAACGTCTACTTCAGCAGGTTGACATATTAAGTTTGACCCAGTGGTTTGTCTTAACTTTTAGGTGTCTCACAACATATTCCGGACCCTTCCGCCCAGTGACAGTAATGAGTTTGACCCTGAAGAGGATGAGCCCACACTCGAGGCATCCTGGCCTCACTTACAGGTAACGTTTGAGGGCCTGATTTTTGGTCTGTCTGTCTCTAAAGTAAATAACAACGCCTTTCATTCTCAGTTGGTATATGAGTTCTTCATCCGCTTCCTGGAGAGTCAGGAGTTCCAGCCCAGCATTGCCAAAAAATACATAGACCAGAAGTTTGTCCTACAGGTGAGTCCTGCATCAATGCTGCATGTTGTCTTTTTCCTTCACCTTCAGCGCCACTCCTGTCCTACTTTGTCCCTCCTTCCTCTCAGCTCCTGGAGCTGTTTGACAGCGAAGATCCTCGGGAGAGAGACTACCTGAAGACAGTCTTGCATAGAATCTACGGCAAATTCCTGGGGCTGAGGGCTTTTATACGAAAACAGATCAATAATATTTTTCTACGGTGAGCATGATCAACGTTGTAGTGAATTATCTATTTTTCTTCTTTAGCCCCTCAGTTATTTTTAAAAAGACATTTCTGTTGTCACTTTAAAAGCATTACCATTTAAACCTGTAATCTCTGCAGTTTTGTTTATGAGACGGAGCACTTCAACGGGGTGGCTGAGTTGCTGGAGATCCTGGGCAGGTATGTCGAGACCCCCACACCGCCTCACTGAATACACTCACATTCACACTGTTGGCTGACGAGAGCTCAGTGCAACGTGAATGTTTGTGAAAGAAGACCATTACTGAGGTTCATGGTAGTATGGGCCTATTGAAGAAAACTACACTAGATATTTGTAGAAAAGCAGATTTGGAAGATGAGTAACATACAAACCAAGTGGAAGTCAAGAAAACATCAGTGTTTCCCAGACATTCGTTTATTTGTGATGGCCTGCCACGATTACGTTTGGCCTGGACCGCCATAGATTTGCTGCTACCTTAAAAAAACATTTATAGCACAACCACTTTAAATTGTCTTTAAAATGAAAGCACACTAAGTGTACATTATACAGTATAAGTGCTTATGAAATGAAAACACATGGAAGTCAATAACTTTGTTTTGTTGTTAAATAAGGTTTAAAAACAATGAATTATTTAGGAAATGATGCCCCCAAGCATCCAAATGCCACAGATACATCATAATCCTTTTGGGAAACACTGATTACAATAAATCTACACCTCGCCACTTTGCGCTTTGAATATTGCGGCGTCACTCTATCACGTTTTTTCCCCCACATTAAAAACAAATGCATATTTTAGCAAATGTTATGTATTTTTTTTGCCTAAATTAGGGTTTATCTTGCATGAAAAAAACAAATACAAGGCATTCAGAAGCTGCATATTCAAAAACTTAAAAGATATGTGGTATTTTACACTGCTCACTAGGTGTCAGTAATGTTATATTTGGTGAGACATACAACAGGCTTTTATTGCATTGTATTGCATTATTTGAATGATCTCACAGGCACACAAATTCCTAATAAAAACACAGGCTACTGTTGCAGCTGTAACCCACCACAAGCTGAAACTCAACTCTGAACCCCCAACATCACTTTTTGTCTGCCAGGCCACCCACGAGCACAAGTCTAATGTATGTCTTAAATGGCCTATTTACTCTTATGTATTATAAAGTACACTATATATTATTGGGCAATACGAGTATAAAGGTAAATATGTGGGTATTATTTTATATCTAGAGGGCTGTAATGTTATATGCATTTAGGACATAAACACGTTTTCTATGCTCTAACTATGAAAATATTTCATTAATAAATAAATCCTACTTTTAAATGTACTTATTACAGTCTGGTCAGGAACTGATTACTGTATGTTATATCTTATCTTAGTTTCTCTGCTATTGTGACAAATACACCAAGTCAGGCTTTTATTTTGAAGACTAACTGCATTGTGTAAAAAAGCTGCACGCTGTGGGACTGGCTGCAGGTTTCTTTGTCTGGTAGCCAATAGGAGACAAGTAGAAGATGTTGTGATACTAGAATCACATAAAAGTTTGCTGGGGAGATACAAGTCATGAAACACAGCAGCCAGCAGAGGGCACACTACCTACCATGTCGACACATACAAGTGTTTTCAAGACATATAACGCTGCGTCTCTTGTGTGCAGTATAATCAATGGCTTCGCTCTGCCTCTGAAAGCGGAGCATAAACAGTTTCTGGTCAAAGTGTTGATCCCGCTCCACACGGTCCGCAGCCTGTCACTCTTCCATGCACAGGTACAGTGAGTGGTCTTCTTCGTGCTTCTTGTGTTGCGGTGGTCACCTGTGTTGTTCATGCGAACCTCTTGTGTTCTTCCCGCGTGCAGTTGGCATATTGCATTGTACAGTTCCTAGAGAAAGATCCAACATTAACAGAACCGGTAAGTACCGGCACAGATACACACATGGTTAAAGATGCAGCCTCTTCAAACGTGTGTGTGCTCCTCAGGTCATCAGAGGCTTACTGAAGTTCTGGCCTAAAACTTGCAGTCAAAAAGAGGTGAGATTACTCTTCTTCTTCTCCCAATTGTGCGCGGAGACAAGCTCTGTGTAACACTTTCTTTCTGGGGCCCAGGTGATGTTTCTAGGCGAGCTGGAGGAGATCCTGGATGTCATAGAACCGACACAGTTTGTCAAGATCCAAGAGCCACTCTTCAAACAGATCTCCAGATGTGTCTCCAGCCCACACTTCCAGGTGGGTGGCCACCTCCAAGCTGCTGCTTTGCCCTGGGGGATAGAAAAAGCTGTTATAGTTATGCTTCTTATTAAAATATGTTGTTACTGCAGGTGGCTGAGCGAGCGCTGTACTACTGGAACAATGAGTACATCATGAGTCTGATTGAGGAAAACTCCAGTGTCATCTTGCCCATCATGTTCGCCAGCCTCTACCGAATCTCCAAAGAACACTGGAACCCGTAAGCCTCTTCATCTACGCTTTTTTCAAGTTTGTCTTGTAACTCACAATTTCTATTGGCTTTCAATAGCCGCAACATGACCACTGCTACCATTATGATGCCATAGTGTTACCTCAGGGGTCATTAACCCATTGATCGCGAGCTACTGGTTGATCTTTGGGATATTGCCAGTGCTCGCTCACCCACAACACTGAGCCAATGAGCCGAGTTGTAGTTTACTCATATAGCCCAACCCCAACGAAGATCCACAAAAATAGGGGTGACCAAAGTGTGGCTCAGGGGCCATGAGCAGTCTTATTGGAGACTGATATGAAAAGCTGCTCAATGAACTTAACTCCTTCTGTGGCCCCCACATCTAAAAACATCTAAACTCTTGTGGAAAAATCTTGAGGCAAAGCAAAGCCAAACTGTTGCGATTCATTCAGCTACTATGACAGCCTGTGTCCACCAGAGAGAGCCAGAGATCGTCATTACAGCAAAATGAACTGCAGCAGCTTTGCAAGCAGCGCAATCCAAGAGTGAATCAGGAGGGGAGCTAAATGTCTGACAAGTGGCGTTAATGGGATCAACCTGTAGCTCGCAATGGACTAATGGGCACCCCTGGCCTATACTGTCAGGGAATATGGTGCCCCTTTGAGGTGTGAAATGTGCAAATCATTGTGTGTGTATGTGTGTGTGCTCCACAGGGCCATTGTGGCGCTGGTCTACAACGTACTGAAGGCCTTCATGGAGATGAACAATCCATTATTCGATGAACTCACAGCCACTTACAAGTCAGACCGCCAGCGGTAGGCAACCCTTGCATCAACGCTCACTGATGTTGACGATGTTATCGTTGTAATCGTCAGTGACAGGCATTTTTTGTGACATTGACTGGTGGTCTGTGAACGCGTCACCAATGTAAATAGCAGGGATTTATTGTATGTCAATAATGTGGATACAGTATCTAGCATATGGAGTGAGGTTCCCCTGGCTGGTACAGTTAGCGCCTCAATCGTGCGTTTACGGTCAGTACTTGTGGTCTGAAGTGGCATCCATGTTTTTGTTCAGTGAGAAGAAGAAAGAGAAGGAGCGCGAGGAGCTGTGGAAGAAGCTGGAGGACTTGGAGCTGAAGCGAGGCCTTAGGAGCGACGGGATCATCCCAACTTAACGAAGACCGCGCTGAACCTCCTCCAATGCCCCTCCACCCCCGACCTTTCTCTCTGAGCCCCTCACCGACCCCTGGCCTCCCCCCCTTTTCACATCAGCCATGTCTGTCCAGAGCTCCAAGAAGAGATTTCCTACTAAAGTCCATCATGTGTGGATCTATACGGAGCGCTCGCTGGTCTCTTAATTGTTTTGTTTTTTCTTATGTTTTTATTTCTCTTGTGTTTGTGCGACTTACTTTACAGTAGATTCATCACGTCTGTTTTCACTCTTTCAACACTGTAAATAATTTTTTTTCTTTGTTCCCTTAAACTGCTATTATTGCAAACGGACGGAAAAAAACTAAACAATAACAATAAAAAAAAAAAGGAGGAAAAAAAATAGAAAATGAGAAAATGACTTGTGTGGGCGGGGCTTTCAACAAACAAACGTTTTGGACGTGGAGCAGAGCGTTAAAAGCGAGAAGATAGTTTTGATTTTCACCGCACTCGTCTTCATCGCTGCAGTCCTGTCTGATTTTTTTCTTCCTGCTGTTGGACTTCTTCTGTTGACTCCTCCCACTTCACCGCAAACAGGAAGCTAATGCAACAAAAACACTACAGCTCGTCTTCGAGTGGGTCTACATGCGTGTTCGTACATGGCCAGACAGACAGCAGTCAGGTAGCCTCCTAGTGGTGGGAAGTAGCTGTGCACCAGCAAAACTTAGGCTGCTGGCTGGGGAGCTAGCTGTATATTTGGACTGAACCCCAATCAGAAGCTGTTCTGCTAGCAGAGAACCTAAGTGATGTGAACACTAGTGGCCGACAATCCTTTAGACGACATCGCTCATATTGCAGTTCTCACTTTCAGTCTACGTAATGGCAACATCAGTTGCTAAGCGACAAGACAAACAACTTGATTCGCACAATCCTCGCCCGTGTGGTCCTCCAGACATACAGCATGTATGTGCAGGGAGCAAGGCGAGCAGCTAGCGTCAGCATCAGCTTCAGGATGGCTGTCTTTTCTGTTTTGAGACAAACGTAAACAAGACGAGATTTGAGAAGTAACGATGGCGACCCAACAGTTATTTGAGCGTCTTGATGCGAGCACTCATGTAGACGCAGTCCTTGCCTCTTCTAAGAGTGAAGGAGTGCTTCCCACCTCCGGACACCCTCGCTCCCAGCCATGTGGTATCAGTCTGGCACTGATCACCGCCCCCACCCTATCCCCCTCCCCCAACAACAGGCCAATGAGACCACTTAGGAATCAGACAGAAAGTGTGGAGAGGAGCGCCAAAGTTCTTCCCGGTGATCTTCTGCCTCGCCACCTCCTGGCCTCCGGGGGGTGCTGTGTCGCCTTCACAGTATTAAGAGTAAGAAGAAATGCTAGACGACCGGCCTGTACATTGTTAATGAATGCAGTACACTGATAATCTTGTACCTTGTAGTCATTTAGCTTCTGTTTTTGTTTAGGAACGCGTGGAGAGAGATATAAAGAGGTATTATGGAACAACGTCCTGCTATTTATGATCGGCTTTCCCACTTTTTGTCTTTTTCTTCTCCCTCGCCACCCTTTTTTATGTCATTTTGGGTACTTGGATGAACTTTCTTTTCACCATTGGATATATGTTTTTTTAGTTGGGGAGGGAGGGAAGGGGGCAGGGTTTAGGTGGGTGACGTCAGGTAGGCGGGGGTGGGGGGATGCCAAAGGGTGTAGGGGTTAAAAGGTGGGCGGGGCGGTCCATGCTGATGGCGAGTTGACCGCGACGCTCCCCCCTTCCTCACAGAAGTCAGGTGTGCTTAGAATGGGCCAGCTATAACTCGATTTAAAAAGTGAGGAGAAAAAAAGGGTTTGGAGAAATACAAATGTTTAATTATTTTAAAAAAAATAAAGAGATATTAAATTAAACCTGTTTTGTGATAAAGCCCAGATGATGAATTGATTCATTTGATGCGTGAGCGTGCATTCATTCATTCATTTTCTATACCGCTTATCCTCATTAGGGCTGCGGGCTGTGCGTGCATGTGTTCTTCAAATATGTCTAAGGACATGACACTTATTATTAGTCATTCACTTTTTATTATTTGAAGTATTTTTGTAATTTAATTTGTACTCCAAAATACCGTAAATATTTTCACCTTATTTCATTTTTAACAAATAAAAACATGACATACGTTTTGCAGAATACAGTCTGTGAAACTCTCCATTTTTGAGCTAATCTTAGCTCGAACATAACATCACATTATGAAAACCGTTCTTAGTATTTGAACATGTCTTTACGTTTTGTAATTATTAAAGCTTCTCCTTCAGTGCTGCAGTACACCTTTGGGCCACACGGGGGTTCAAATCTTGTGGCGTATACGTCATGCAGCAATGCCTCCTGGGTCATGTAGGCAACTCCTTTTACTCCTTTTTAAGGGTTTTCCCTTCCCGTCTCCCATCTTACAGGCTTTGTCGTCTTCAATTTTTTGCAATGAATGCACCCCCTACCCTCCCTAGCGTTAGGTCCCTCTGTCTTCTTCGTGGGTGCCCCGCCAGGAAGTGTCCTCCACCGTTTAATTGGTGGCATTTAAATGTTTGTGGTGTTTCCGCTCACAAAGCCCTCATTTTAGTATTGTAATTCAGTCAACATGTAGTTAGCACTCATAAGCTAAAATGTGTCTAGCATTTGCTCCCCCCGAGCTACATAAAATAGTAAGAATCCGCCCACTCCTTGCCATAAACACACACACACACACACACGCACACACAAGCTTGGCTGCTAGAGTGTGTGGCCTTTGTCTTTCAGCATAACTACCATCATCATTACGTATGTTGTAATACAACAACAAAATACAAATTGTGTACCTTTGGCTTCCTGTGGAATCGAGCCATAGTTCATAAAACATCATGTGACCTTTCGTCTGACACGAACAGCCTCCATGTTTGATTTTTTTAAACGTGAGACATTCAACTTGAATGCACTCCCTTGGCGTTCTACTTAAAAGCCCCTTGCGTGGTTTTCTTTTGCTGTGTTGTGCTTCCTTGGAGGAAAGGCACGCAGCGTAGCCTGGCACGGGATCGATAAGTTTATGTTCTGATCACTTTTTTTCATGGCCTTTTCTTACGTCGGTCTCGCCGCTGACATCATGCTGAGCTGTCACGTGACCTGCTGCCGCCTGCTGTGGGCAGAGTGAGAACGCACATGGTCGTCTTGGAATATACTGTAATATCTGTGACTTGTGTATGTATGGGCCGCACGGTGGCCTCACAGACAGGAGGTTCAGGGTTCGAATCTCCGTTGGGCATCTCTGTGTGGAGTTTGCATGTTCTCCCTGTGCGTGTGTGGGTTTTCTCCGGGTACTCCGGTTTCCTCCCACATTCCAAAAACATGCATAGTAGCTTAATTGGCCACTCTAAGTTGTCCATTAGAGTGTGAATGTTTGTTTGTCTACATGTGCCCTGTGATTGACTCGCAACCAGTCCAGCGTGTACCCCACCTCCCGCCCCAAGTCAGCTGGGATAGGCTCCAGCATACCCGTGACCCTAATGAAGATAAGCGGCACAGAAAATGAATGAATGTGTGTGTATGGGCCTTTAAGGGGCAGGGCTTGGAAGTAACGTGTGGAACGTCACCAGCAAGGCTAGGGAGGGAGAGCGCGGGTCAGGAGGTGAGTGTGTGTAGGCGTGGTTTGTGGCCAACAGCAGCCCTTGTGTGAATGTTATGGTTGTTGTTAAAAAAGCGATTGAAGTGCATCGGTATGCAGTGGAACCTTGGTTAGCATCATTGACTCTTACCAGAAGGTCCAACGCTAACCAATTAAATTGTTTCTGTAAGTAATTATAGTTTTTCATGCGGAAAACTATTTTTAAAATCATACACATACTGTAGTTATTTATGATGAAAGAACGGGATACATATTTAAGTTTATCTTCATCATCCTTAAAGACATGTTGTTGGCAAAGACAAGGTAGCAGCGAGATCAACAGAGATGCCACCTTTGGGTTTTGCCATGAACTATTTGTTGTTTTTGGGTTTTGCCATGAGCCTCAGTATGTCAAAATGGAATCAAAGAAAGTTGCATGTGGCAGAATTTGATAAAAACAGTGAGAACCGCTAATGCATTCAAGAAGGTAACTTTTAATGTGGACGTATTCCTTTCGTTAATCCTTCATACGCATTTAGAATTGCTTTATGTATGTAAAACTCAGGTTAATTGGTGACTTGAAATTGTATGAATGGAGTGGGAATGCTTGTTTGTATATATGTGCCCTGCGATTGACTGGCGACCAGTCCAGGGTGTACCCCGCCTGTGGCGCGAAGTCAGCTGGGATCGGCGACCCAAGTGAGGATAAGAGGCATAGAAAATGGATGCGTCTTCATTGTAACACAGACCTCTGTTGTGGCCACATTGAGTCCCTGATGTCACTTCCTGTACATATATACACACATGTATGTCTGCATATATGTAATTATATGTTGGTATGTGTGTGCATATGTGTGTGTGTGCGTGCAAGGTCTGTGTATATGAGCGTGCATGAGTGCATCTGCTCGCACAGTGAGGTTGTAATGTTTGATGTGATTATTTTTGCTAACCAGACAATAAAGTCTATAGAAATGTCATACAGGAGGGGTGTGGGCGTGTGTGAGCTGCGAGGTGCTTGTCACTGGCATCCTTTCAGAGAGGAAAAGTCACGTTTTTTTTGTGCTTGTAAAATCACCAGAGCGCCAAAATGAAAAGGAAATACATGCAGAAAGATCAAGAGAATCAATAATACAAAAACATACAAATGTAGTTGCCGTTTTGTCATAGCTTTATCGGTATTGTCCTTGTTTTCTCCATTTTGTCGTCGATTTTTCTGTTTTGTTTTTGTCTTTTCCATTTGATTTTTCTCATTCCATTTACTTTATGGCTCAAGCTAGCGAGTAAAAGCAAAGACAATACAATGACCGGCCAGCTCGCGTGCTGGGGTGACCGGACCGTCCCGGATCACACGATTCCTGCTTGCAATGGCTATCGAATAGCTATGGTGACGGGAAAAATGTTGCCACCGTGCACACACTTGGCCTGAACGTCTCACACGATGGTGTCCATATCAAAGCTGCAACAGGCTGCACGGGAGTAATCAGCCGGGCAAAAGGGTCATTGTATTGTCTTTGCTTTTACTCGCCAGCGTGAGCCATCCAGTAAATGCCATGAGGAAAAGCAAATCGCTCCTGTGATTCCATATTTGCTAGCTAATGCTAGCAGAAAATGAAATGCGTTTGCAGGAATTGATACCCAAACTCAGCAGGGGGTCTGACCCACCTCTTTTAGTATCTCCTAGTTTTCCAAGACAAGGAATGTACTTCATATGCAAATGAAAATGTTTTCAGTTCAATAAACTCATCTGCCTGAGAAGTATCTGAAAACTTTTTTTTGGCTTATTCTCTTCATGAGAAACCTGAAGATTGAGATTATTTTTTTAACTCCAACGCCGTGCGTGTGTGTGTGTGTGTGTGTTCGGCACGTGTCCCGATAGTTTGGAGTTAGCAATTAGCATTACTAGCTTACCCGCGTCTATGTGCAGCATCAAAATGGCGCCCGACAGCAATAGCGAAAGTGCCCTCGTGGCTGTGTCCCCTGTCGCAAAGTGTCGCAAAGTGGTTCAATTCCTATTCACATCAACTGACGTGCCCTTTTGACGGGCACATCTCGTAACAGTCACGGACCCAAACCACGTCTTACACGTAGTTTGAGTCGCGGCCGCTAGGGGGAGCAGCGAGGCACACGTTACGTTGTCATCCCAGCTAATTGAATCCTGGATCGTGTATGTTGTCATCGATGCGACGCTCACGTGCTTTCTTTCGGTCAACAAAAACGTGTTTACACTTTGACAGGAAAACACTCACCTTCACGTGTTTGCAGTCCGGGCGGAGACGGAGAAGCCCCCCCCAGCCACGCATGCGCAAGTCGGCCCACTCGGGCGCGCCTTCTGTGCCCGCGCGGCCGTGCGCTCAGTGCGCGCCCGTCAGTCAGAGCGCTACCATGATCTTCACCCGAGGACTCTCTCACAGGAAGACACCCGACAAAGCTGCAGCACCCCAGCGACGGTAGCATGCCGGGCGGCAAGAGAGGCCTGGTGGCGCCGCAGAACACTTTCCTGGAGAATATCGTCAGGAGGTCCAGTGGTAAGAGACAGCAGCATGCTTCACTAGTACTTGTCGTGTCCGCGATCTGTTTGGAAAAAGGCATGTGGACTTGTCGTTGGACCAAACTTTGGTCACTTTGGTTTAGTTACAGCTGAACAGTTGAGTAAAGCCCAAAGCTGACTTGAAAGAACCCCCAAGTGAGTTTTATGTGTGCGCAAATAATGTGTAAAAATCCACATTTCACCATCTCATTTCAACTTCAAGTTCATTTGTCCCGTAAAGCTTCATTGGTTTGCGTTTTTACATTTACGTAACTGATTTAGTTTTCAAAATACGCTTAAAATGTCACTGAAAACAGACAGTAAAAAAGGAATTGTCTTAAACTAGGATGTTTTTAAAATGTGTTAAAATCCATCTTCTTTACCGCTTATCCTCATCAGAGTCCAGGGTATGCTGGAGTCTATCCCAGCTGACTTTAGGCGGGAGGCGGGGTACACCCTGGACTGGTACCGTGTTTTCAAATGCAGTGTAAAAATATCCGGTGTGAACAAATGACGTTTCAAAACACACAGATGTAGGTTTTCGTGAGACGCGTGTCACGTGACGGCACTTTTTCCACCTGATTTGCTGGCTCTGAGACCAGATTGTAACTGGAATTTCCCAGAAGTCTATCTCAGAGTTTTTAAACATCTGATATAATTTAAAAACTTATTTTAATAACAGAAACACACAGCATTTGATTATTTCTAATATTTCTATCATTTAAAATTTTTTAAATTGTATTTTTTGGACCAAAAAATTGAGTTCACAAAATTCCAATGCAAAAAAATTCAGTTACATGAATTGAGTGTCTAAAAAAAGCTTTGGAAAACAAAAACAACAAATGAACCTTGAAACTGACTATACAAACACTCGGAGGAAAAAAGGTGTGCAGTGCTTGGATGCAACCAGCAAAGACACAGTTTGACATCAGCGTCTCAGTGCATATTAATATTGTATATCCAAAAATAAGAATTGAGTCCAATTACTTTTCGGCATCCATCAACATTAAGATCACATTTCAATTCATTTCACTATGCTGGGAATGGCTTTGAAAATGTTTTATCTGTAAATGAGCGTTCCCCAAATGTTGGCGTATTTGCAAGGGGTGATAAATTTATTCGACTGTGATTGTGAGAGCGTTTGGACTGAACCAACGTGATCAGCACATTTCACTTTGGACTTAATGGACTGGCTGCTGCTGCTGCCACTGCCGCTGCTGAGTCATGTTTTTTGATTTAAGAGACAATCTTTGTCCTTCTTTGGACCAAAGAAAATCATCGGTCATAAATTGTTACTTTTTGGAGAGAAAAAAAGTGACGTGAAGGACGATCAGACACACGTCGTCCTGTCTGCGTCCTTGAAAGGTTAAAAGTCATTGTCGTGCTTGTTTAAATTTTTGAAAAACACTACGGCCTTGTGAGTGTAGTTTTAGCAAAGGTCACACTGTACACCGAACACCTGAAGGATATCAGCAATACAAAGATAAAACACAAGAATGTAATGAAACTGGGAAAAAGGAGAGCAACTCCTTACTTTAGTTCCCGTGGTTGTCTTGCACACTGGAAGGGGCGTTGCAAGGGAGGGAGAGACAGGCATATTGGAAGGAGGAAGTTTCAATTATGACGCCACGACTCTGCTTAGCTATCACTCGGCATTACATAGAAGCAGAGGAATAACGTTGTGGGCTGCAAAAGGTGGGAAGAAAGCATGACAAGTGTTTACAAATTCATATCAACTTTCTTCTGTTTTGTTGTTTAATGCCACACGCGAGGCGGAGCTGCGTGTGAGTGCTTTTGGCTGGGACGAGCCATGCAGGCTTTCATGTCAGCGTCCCCGAGTTTCCAGTAACATAATCGGAGTTACGGTGCCATCTGCTGTACGAAGTTGGAACAACAAGCTCCAGTCCCAGACAGCCCCATTATAATGTGTTTATGTTAGGGCTGTCAAATGATTAAAAACATTTATCATAATGATTAAACACCATTAGCAACTATGTCTGAAATATGCCCATTTTTACTGTATTTAAGTAACAGATCGATAAATGACAGGGCGGGATTATACGTGTGTGTGTATATATTTGTATGTATTAACAGCTCCATATGAACGGAACTTGTTTTCAGTTTATTTTCTGGGATTACACAGCATACTTAAATGTAACAATTTGTACATCCAAATTAAGAGCAATAAGAATATCCACCTAATGTTTTTCTTTATTTACACACACATGCACACATTAAAAAGCTGTGTTTGTGATGTTCGGAGTGTCCCTGAATGCATCTTGTTTTTTTGTAATGACAATGAGGAAGTGTCCCTGGATGAGCGGACTAGAGAAACTAGTGTGTGCGTGTGTGTGTGTGTGTGTGTGTGCGTGCGTGTGTGTGTGAGTTGAAGATACCAGTATGGTGTTGGAATTGCACTGCTGTTGATGATGTTATTAAAAAGCGGCAGCCTCAGTATGGCTGTGTGGGACGCTGCACTGTGCTGCCGTCATACAGATATACGTGCTTGCTCTGGTGCACAATGTGTTCATTACAGAAAAAATGTAACTAATTAATGAAAAGTAATGTAATTAAATGTAATGTAATTAATGAAATACATTAGTTACCGCCATTAACGCTTAAGTGCAAGGGTGAACAAGTAGTGCCAAATCTATTTGTTGCGGTCCAAATTCCTTCCTCTGTATTCCTAACTACTCCTTTTTCTTTTTGTACAATGTTAGTCATTTGTAATGATTTACATACATACTGTACGTAACCATAACACATAACACAAGGGCCACATGTGGTGATGTTGTGGTGTGTTCAAGTACTGTAGCAATTCTTCCATGCATGTGAACAGTCAACACGATCCTTGCTTGCAAACGTTGAAGTAGAATCAAAATACATGCATGGCGTTGAAACGGAAGCGGCTTAAAGGAGACCGTGTGACCTGTCAGATTCTTTTTTGCTGATGATGTCATGGCGTCGATGTGTACTTTCCTACCCGCAGAGACCAGCTTCCTGTTGGGCAACGCTCAGATTGTGGAGTGGCCCGTAGTTTACAGCAATGACGGATTCTGCAAGCTGTCTGGATTCCACCGAGCCGATGTCATGCAGAAGAGCAGCACCTGCAGGTCAACACCATGATGATGATGATGATTATTGTTATTCATGTTGTTATGTTAGTATTATTAGTATTACTCTAATTACGTTTTGTAGACATTTGCTGAGCGGGTGTTTTTTATGTTCACATGAACATTAGAAGTGCAACTGGAAGAGAGAAGAAATGAATCTTGTTTGGTGGTATCGCTCTCTCTGTCAAAGCATTGGGCCGGAATGTTCTCCTTGGAAGGCTGAGCCATACAGGCTGTACCTGTAGGACCAATTGATTCTGTTTGGATCACATGGACGCATCTTACTGGAGTAGCTGCTGAGTCACGTGACTTCTAAGTGACACACTGAGGTCACGTAGTGGTTAGCAAGTGCGACACCATCAAGCTGTGGCCTAAATATTCCCACGAGTGCTGCTTTTGGGAAACACCGAGGCCGGTTGTCATGGTTACGATGTTAGTGGAGCTGTAAGGACATCTTCCCAGAAGCCCAGGAGGAATCTTCATTGAGGCATCTTCCAGAACCTTCCCAACAACAGTGCGTTCCAGGTGACGAGTTGTTGTCTTTTTCCAGTTTCATGTACGGAGAACTGACGGACAAGAAGACCATCGACAAAGTGCGGCAGACCTTCGACAACTATGAGTCCAACTGCTTTGAGATCCTCCTCTACAGGAAGAACCGTGAGTTGCATTCATCTTCATAGGATGCTAAGAAACATGCTAAGCCAGCGCTTACATTTAATCTTTTGAGTGTGTTTACACTGAGAACTGTCACCGCCGTAACATAAAATCGGATGCCATTGTTTACAAAACGATATTTAAACAGGATCTCTTCGTTTTTAGTTGTTGCTTCTGAAAGTGTTCTGCTGAAGCAGAGCACTGAATTAATGTTACAGGAGAAAAATGTGGTAAATTTTTATGAGCTGCAAAGAAAGCCAAAAAAAGTCCATGCCGCTTATCCTCGTTAGGGTCGCGGGTATGCTGGAGCCTATCCCAGCTGGGTACACACTGGCGGGAGGCGGGGTACACCCTGGACTGGTCGCCAGCCAATTGCAGGGCAGACAAACAAACATTCACACCAAGGGACAATTTAGAGTCGGCAATTAACCTAACATGCATGTTTTTGGAATGTGGGAGGAAACCGGAGTACCCGGAGAAAACCCACACACGCACGGGGAGAACATGCAAACTCCACACAGAGATGCCCAACGGAGATTCGAACCCCGAACCTCCTGACTGTGAGGCCAACGGGCTACCCATTCATCCACCGTGCGGCCCCGTAAAGAAGGCCGTCTTTTATTTGTGTCCAATGCTGCGTCCCCAACGGCGCACTTCCGTACTTACACTTAGCACCCTTAATAGCCGCCATCTTGGTTACATAGTGGAAGAGGAGGGACTAACTTGAGTGGTTGCAACTCACCAGTAAAAGAGAGAATACAAAGAAATATTGCAACTCTCATTTGCGAGAATTACAATACTTTTCAGCAGACATCAGTAAGTACACTGTGTACTTTGACAGCGTAGTGCGGTCCAAAATTCTTTGTCATTACACACCTAATGGAAATGACATCACAGTATTTATTCTCTTCCCTTATTTTTTGGGCCACAGGGGACCTTGGAATTTTCTTTATTCCTTTTTCGGCACCACTGGCCAAACATCTTAAATAATGGAAAATTTCACAGTTCCATGTGATCGGTATCGGCCGATTTCACTCACGGTGGATTGAGATCAGAATCGGCGTCATCACCCACCCAACGTCATAGGAGCGTTTTTTGGGCAAAATCTGTCCGGTTGCCTTGATTTAACCCAGAAATAGGCGATAAAAATTGGGCGTTAAGATTTTCAAGCAAATTTAGGAAAGGGAACACATCTTTATGGAGTCTTTCACTTTCACCAAATCTAGAAAATGTATGGTAATGATGTTTTTTTAACACATTTTTGCTGGGTGGGAAAAGACGAAGCCGAGAAGAAAAGCTAGTGAATGTCATGTGACGCGCTCCTTGTCGTTGCAGGAAGTCCGGTCTGGTTTTACATGCAAGTGGCTCCCATCAGGAACGAGAACGACAAGGTGGTCCTGTTCCTGTGCACCTTCAAGGACATCACTCTCTTCAAGCAGCCTATCGAGGATGAAACCACCAAAGGTCCGTTTCTCTTCCTTTGAGGTTAAAAGAATTACTGTTAGAGGAAAAAAAATGTAGAAAGTTCCCAAAATATAAAGAAAACCATCTTGGATGTGTGTCCAATGCTGCGTCTCAATTTTAAACTTTAAACCACCCTGAAGAGTCGCCATCTTGGCTACGTCACGGAAGGGGACTTGCCTGTAAAAGAAGACTTTAAAGTCTGATGTGACCACTTGTGGAAGCGATTCCTGGCGAACATTGCCATGAAGACACGTCGCCTTCCTGCCACGGCACGACGTCTCCGGCTGTCGTCTTCTTGACTTTAAAGCCGCGGACGTGGTCAGGAATTGTCTGTGTTGTCTTGAGTGATGCATTGTGTCAGCTTCCTGGCCCCGGGTGCACCGCACCGCAACATCTCCGCCCTCTCAATTGACCGTACACGCATGTTAACACGTGTTGATATGTGTGGCTGCTAGGGGCCCCCTGGTGTCATGTGATCGGTTTGTTTATCACGCATGTTGAACGGCACGCGACAAAAGACGCTATTAGTGCTCAGCTATGGAATAGGGGGCTAACACTGCTAACTAGAAAGACTTACAAACGATGCTAGATTTGACCACCAGGGGGCACAATCGTGTCCAGACAGGTGGTGTCTGCACTTGGGCGTTGTGGAAGTGGTCTGGGTGGCGGGGGGGTTGTGACTGAAGGCCGCTGCAGACATTGGCCGCTGAGGGCGTGGACATCTAAGTTGGCCGCTGCCATTCACTGACGGTGTCGTCTCTGGCCACGTTGACGGGACGCCACGCCACATCACGTTAGCGTGTGGCAAGCGGTAGAGACGTGGCGGCCTGGCAGGAAGGAAGGAACGCTGGGAATGTTCCATGGAGTTCATTTCTTGTTGATAGAGTTTTTTGAGAAAAGTCAAGTCATTACCAAGACGCGTGTTAGCATGTATCGGCATAAGTCACTTTGTTGTTGGCCGCCATGTTTAATGATGATTGTCCCAAAGTCCACATGACAGAAGATAGTGATCCAATGATGCGGTCGTTCGTGTTCCATCATTCCGGGTGGTGCAGCTATTAGCGTCATGTTTCTCATTGGCCTTCGCTGTTGGGGAAATGTCCAATAAAGGGGTTGCTCATTCATGTCAATAAAAATGTCCTAAAAATTTATTCAAAAAATGTAAAATAAAAATCATTAATTTGTACTATTTAAATAATTGAATCAACTATGTGTGTTAAGTTTAAGTTGTACTTTTTTGTATACTGCATTTATATTATGTATATTTTTGTTAGGACTTTAGGGATGCTTTGTACAATGTCTATAATGTATACAACCTACATAGCTTACATGACGTATATAATGTATATAACGCATTGGCTGGGCTTTCAGCAGGGGTATTCTCGCGACCTGTATGTTGGTCTGCGTGACAGTGTTGCTTTTGCTCCCTTTTTTGCCTCAGTTCCTGTTTGCACTCTTTTGATAGTACTTCCTGTTCTGTTCCGTTCTGTTTCCGTTTCACTTTGCTTTCTCGTTGTAGCGCACCGGCTCCTAATTTCTATGTCAGAAAAATCAGAATCAGAAAAACTTTTTGCCATTGTAAGTGAACAATTCACGAACTAGGACCTTTTTTTAACAACTCAGTGCGACGTAGAATCCTAAGTAAACATAGAGCATTAAATAAACATAGAACTAACTAAACATAGAACCTGAGTAAAAAGGTGAAATCACTAATAAGTAAAGGCATGAGGGTGTTTTTAGTGCAGGTATTATAAGGTGCCAAAAATACTGGTTATAAAGTGAGCATAGTGCAAATGTTATAAAGTGTTCATGAGTTCAACAGCAGCAGGAAAGAAACTGTTCTTGTGGCGAGAGGTTC
>QODF01000290.1:323304-357661 GCA_024372805.1 Oostethus manadensis
GTGTTGTCTTGAGTGATGCATTGTGTCAGCTTCCTGGCCCCGGGTGCACCGCACCGCAACATCTCCGCCCTCTCAATTGACCGTACACGCATGTTAACACGTGTTGATATGTGTGGCTGCTAGGGGCCCCCTGGTGTCATGTGATCGGTTTGTTTATCACGCATGTTGAACGGCACGCGACAAAAGACGCTATTAGTGCTCAGCTATGGAATAGGGGGCTAACACTGCTAACTAGAAAGACTTAGAAACGATGCTAGATTTGACCACCAGGGGGCACAATCGTGTCCAGACAGGTGGTGTCTGCACTTGGGCGTTGTGGAAGTGGTCTGGGTGGCGGGGGGTTGTGACTGAAGGCCGCTGCAGACATTGGCCGCTGAGGGCGTGGACATCTAAGTTGGCCGCTGCCATTCACTGACGGTGTCGTCTCCGGCCACGTTGACGGGATGCCACGCCACATCACGTTAGCGTGTGGCAAGCGGCAGAGACGTGGCGGCTTGGCAGGAAGGAAGGCTGGGAATGTTCCATGGAGTTCATTTCTTGTTAATAGAGTTTTTTTTAGAAAAGTCAAGTCATTACCAAGACGCGTGTTAGCATGTATCGGCATAAGTCAGGTTTCCCTTGTTAAAGTCGCCCAGGATGATAAGTAAAGAGTCCGGGAAAGTCCCCTCTACATCCAAAATCTGCTCCGCGCGCACGCTTTGAGCTTTGTGAACGTCCGCACATGGCGGAATGTGATTCTTTGGTTCAGCTGGGTGTGGAGTGTGTTGGCGCATTGCTTTGCGTTTCCTTGTTGGTTTGTATACTTGCTGCCGCAGCTTAGCAGCAATCATTATTTAAGAAAAGCTTTTTCTGACCTGCTTGGCGTCTTGCTCTCCGCATCCTCGGGGTCGTCAACACTGTGCTGCGAAGAAAACGTAACAGGTGTGAGATTATTTCTCAGACAATATTCCGACTGCCTTGCTGACGTTGTTAAAAAAATATAACAAAATAAAAATATATGTTGCCATCAATGACAAAAAATGTTCTCAAATTGTTTTCATGTACTTCTTACTCCCATTTATTTATCACTTTATTTTTTTAATTTTCTGAAAAACATATGTTATTTTCTTCTCCAGAAAAATCTTTGATACTTTGTTGTAAAAGTCTGATCCCCTCCTGGTGAGCTTGGATATATAATCCTCCATCTTGGCAGTGCATCGGCATTTGCAAAAAGTGAATATGAAAAGCAAATCAAACTACAAATTAACTTTCTACTGTCGCTTCTTGTTGTTGTTTTGTGTCACAAGCAAGAGGGAACCACCCGTGAGTGCTTTTAGATGACAAGAGAGGCCCCACAGCGGTACCCGCTGCTCGTTGAGAAGAGTGATATGTTCTTTCATGTCAGAGTTTTCAAAACTGTTTTCAATTTGTTGCCTTCTTTTCTTTTGAGAGGGGTCTGATTATTCGCTAAATATAAAGCCAAGTTTGCTATTCCTCCTGCTACATCAGCATGCCTCTGGGCTCTTCTGGCTCCCTCCAGAAGAAAGAGTTGCCGTTTCCTCACCGACTCGCGAGTGGCACAGTATTTAAATGATTAGTTTCGAGGTAAAGGACAATGTCACAAGATTAGAACATTGCCATAAATTAGCCACACCGCTGTATAGGCTGCAGGGTTCAAAGTTTAAGAAAAAAGTAGCAGCTTATACATTGGAAATTATTAGGATATAATGTTTAGGTCCAGTGTACTGGAGGAGGAAAAGTGCTGAAGTGGAAGTTCTTTGGAAGGAAGATGTTGTAATTTGCGCTGATGGCATTGCGTCGTAGACGCCTCCCCTCTCCCACTACCCCATCCTCCCGGCATGTCATTGAAGGATGTCCATTTTGGCTGCCGATCCCTGTGCTCCAATGCCAAGTTGAACGTCTAGAAGAAAATAGACGCAACACACAGATGAAGTGATTGTGGGGGAGGGCATCTTGGCCCCTTTTGTCTCGCCACACAGAAAGTCAGCCTGAAAGAGGTGTGGAGCGCTTCAGTGGGTTAAAAGTGGTCCATTTGTTGCCATCATGCTGTTGAAGAAAAGGCCGCTGGACCAGGGAGAAGACACGTGTCATATTTTAATAATTGGGTGTTATGATGACGTCAATCCACTGGGAGCGCTGTTGTACTGCCCTTGCTACGCGTGTCTTTTAGCAAAGCTTGACAGGCAGTTAACAGCTAAATGTCCTCCAATAAACACACAAGGTTGGTCTTTTCCTGCATGTTTGTGAGGCTTTTTGCATTTTTTTCTGTAAAACTGTAACACCAACATATACATTATATGCAGCAATATTATCCCATATAGAGTAAAAGGTAAACATGTATGTGTACAGATAGCATGGCAGCTAGCCACAACTAGCATCACAATTAGCACGCTAACTAACGCGCTCGTCCAAAACACGACACGACTCAATCCACACAAGTATTTAAATATTTACTCACATAGTCTCCAAATGTGTCCAGTCAATATGTGCTGAATAGCCTTTATTCACTGAATGGTTGCATCCACCATGTGTTGCCAAACATCAACAGCCATAAAAAAACAAATTAAAGGCAGCACAGCACCCCGGTGGCCACTTCTCACTGGGAATAGTTTGCTGGTTTAGTACTTCCGCAACACTTAACACCTTAAAGCTGGGGTGTCCAAAGTGTGGCCCAGTGTTTCATCTTTTTTCTAAAAATACAAATTTGAAAAAAATAAATGAATAAATAGGCAACAAGGTGCGATGCGAGGATAAAATGTTGAAATGATGCTAATAAAGTTATTTAAATAACAAACCATTTTCTATACCGCATATCCTCATCAGGGTGTGCTGGAGCATACACCGCATATAACTTTTAAAGTCTACTGGTTGGACATTAATGGTTGCTTATGTTTTTGTCCTTTCTGCAGGTTGGACCAAGTTTGCGCGTCTAACTCGTGCGCTGACCCAAAACCGCACCACGTTGCAGCAGCTGGCGCCTATTAGCAAGCATGAAGTCAGCCATAAGCAGTCCCGCCTGGCCGAGGTGAGCGTCTTTCAACCATCGCCATTTCAATGAAAACACCTGCCTAACATGCAGGTTACCACGGAGACCAGTACCTCCGGTATATTCCCTGCGTTTGCTTACCAGTCCCTGGTCAAAAAAGACAGTTAGACGTGGCTAAGACATCAACATGGGACAATAACAAAATACTTTGTAATTGCCACTGAAGATGAGTTTCTGCCGAGAAGCTGTTATTAATGCCAGTTGAATTGCGCAGACGTGACAGCTAGCAATTGCTAACTGGAGCTACACTGGTACAAAGCTATCTATATATAGCTATAAGTGCTGCTTAAGCGTACAAAAGCACAAAACATATGTAAAAGTAAAAACATAACATACATTCCTGTGTGTAAAGTACTTCTCTCAAAAACTCAGACGCGGCACAGAGGGTATTTTTTTGCTGTCGTTTGTACTTAAACAATATGAACAAAAGTTATTGAATTGATTTGGATGAAATTTTCAGGAATTGTCTGAAACAGGTCAAGGAAGAATTGATCACAATTTGGAGGTGATGCGGATCATAGACTGGATCCAGGAATTTCTTTTAAAGGATTGTTCAACATTGCACGATAGGACCATTTTCGGGCATTTTTGCATATAACTCTCATATAAAATGCCAGCACACTTGGGAAAAATACACAGGACAGGTTTCCAACAGAAAGTCAAAGACTGATCTAGAGTCTGATAATAGAATAATTCCAGATACTATGATCCAGAATAGCTTGGCAGAGGTCTGTGCTCTCTGTGTGCTTTTCTAATTTATTATCGGAACAATAAACGGAACATTATTGGGGCTCTCTGCTGCATGTTACGTAATCCCCGAGCGCCTATGTGGTCATCTTTTTGAATTAGTGTTACCAAAAGGCCAAAGAAAAAGCAAACTCTATGCAAGGAGTAGCTACGGACGCTTTGAGTCTCGTAAAATTGGGGATGGCATGCACAACAGCGGTACAAATTCCCAAGCACTTGCGATTAGAGCGCCCTGGTTACATTACAAAACCAAAGAAAGATTTGATCTCAGGTTCTTGTCGTCCCGTTTGGTTATAGATAGTATTTTGTAATAGGACAATGTTCTATCTTCACATAGGAGGCAACATTAAACATCTTTGAGTAAACTTTGAGTATCATTTGAGGGATTATCCCATTGATGGGCGGAGAGTTGTGGTTTGTGCTAAGTGTGACAAAATGCTATTTATGTACATGTAGAAAAACATCGCTAACGGTGATTAACGTCACTAATGGTGGCTACCAGGAGCAAGCCCGTGGCCATCACGTCGCTGTGTGGTCATTTTGCTGAAGCCTCGCTGCTCTTTTCATTATTTCTGCACAACTAAATCCTCATATGAAACATTAACTACGACAGTCCAACCACTTTACCGTCGCTGACTGAACACGCACACAAACACCCATACATGCACACACAAATACACACGTTTTTTGCGCACAACTCATCTTGTGGATGCATGCCAGCAGTTTCCTTGCTTTTACTGAACGTCATCAATGTTTCACTTGTGTGTTGGAGGCAAACACGGGCCTCCTTAAATGTAGAAAATGGAACACTAGACGGAAGCTGGTCTGCTTGTTCTGTTTGATTGAGGTGTGTGTTTCAATCACGACCACTTTCATCTTCTCAGGAGGACACGTGTCACCGAAGGAAGGAAGGAAGGAAGGAAGGAAGGAAGGAAGGACACAGGTTAATGAGAAATAGAAAAGCAAATTAAATTTAGCCATCATTTAGATCAAGTCGTTCCCATGTGTTATTGTTCTACACTTGATGATTAAAGTGAACATAGACTAATTAACAAGTGGACTTCAATGTGAAGATGACTCAGGACCACTTGAGTCAAAAGACCAGCTAGTCCCCCATCTTGACATATAATGACCTCATTAACATGTCAGCCGCAGGATGCAAATGAGGAGGAAAGGGGGATCATGATAGGATGGATCATCTCTTCGTCTTTGTCTTAAGATACAGGTTTTTCCTATTACTGCTTGAAGTTCTTCTCATTTCAGAACAAATTTCCATGAGGACGTCATGGCAATAGAAATCCTCAGTTCCAGGGCCAAACAGTGGCCATATAAAAGCAAAAGTCACATTTTGTGTAAAGAGATGTGAAATGGATGCTGTGGTGACTTCCAGGTTCTGCAGCTCAACTCGGACATCCTCCCCCAGTACAAGCAGGAAGCCCCCAAGACCCCACCGCACATCATCCTTCACTACTGCACCTTCAAGACCACGTGGGACTGGGTCATCCTCATCCTTACCTTCTACACAGCCATCATGGTGCCCTACAACGTGTCCTTCAAGACCAAGCAAAACAACATTGTGTGGCTGGTGCTGGACAGCGTGGTGGACGTCATCTTCCTGGTGGACATCGTCCTCAACTTCCACACCACCTTTGTAGGACCAGGCGGTGAAGTCATCTCGGACCCTAAGCTGATCCGTATGAACTACCTGAAGACCTGGTTTGTCATTGACCTGCTGTCCTGCCTGCCCTATGACATCATCAACGCCTTTGAGAACGTCGACGAGGTACGTCTGCATGGTTTGAGAGGGAGATATATTTCAAATCCAGACTACAAGTTTTTTCTGTGCAAAACTTTGGTGTTGGGTTCGAGTCTTAGCCAAAGTGCAGGGCTGAACTGTGCTACATTGTAAGCAGGCAGGAGTTGTTATTAAATTAATACAATATTTGCCTCTTTTAAAGAAACAAACACCACAAGATCACTTTGTTGACATGCTGGTTGATTATCTGGTCCTGTGGCAAGAACTCAAAGAGAGGCACTTGGCAATGTCGGATTCTGCCACTGAAGACTGATGTTTAGTCTCCAGGTTGTACTCGAAGATCTATAATTCATTACCAGCGATGACTCTCCTGAGCAAGTCTGGTTTGGTTTGCGTGTGTTGATCCTTTGCAATTTCAGCACCACGGTTGTGCAGACTTTCCGCATGCCCAATTTGTCAGTGATAATCTTACAGATGTTGTACTAATATGATGTATATAGAGTATTAGCTAGTGCTAATTCTCAACTACGCTCCCTAGTTAGGCTCTTCCACAACAAAATTTGAGGAACACTTTTTAATCAGAGTATAGTAACCTATCAGTCAAACTTCTGGGATATTGCTCTGGTCAGTTAAGTAGCAGAGGGGGTTGTTAATTAGTTTTAGCTGCTTTTTTGTTAACGAAACCAACAACAGGTGCATCAGAGGGGCAACAATGAGACACACCCCAAAACAGGAATGGTTTTCCAGGTTGAGGCCACTGACTCCTCATCTCTTTTGGCTGATTTTTTATTGACTAACTTTCTACTGCTGTAGTTTTTATTTGGCTTGGATCAACTTCTCTGTTGATAGCATGGTGCGTTACCTGGACACTACAGAGGTTGCACAAGTAGTCCAACTCCAGGATAGCACATCAATACGTACCGTTGCAAGGTTTGCTGTTTCTCCCAGCACAGTCTCAAGAGCATAGAGGAGATTCCAGGAGAAAGGGTAGTTACTCCAGGAGTGCTGGACAGGGCCGTAGAAGGTCCTTAAACCCTCAGCAGGATCGGTATCTGCTCCTTTGTGCAAGGAGGAACAGGATGAGCACTGCCAGAGCCCTACAAAATGACCTCCAGCAGGCCACTGGTGTGAATGTTTCTGATCAAACAATTAGAAACAGGCTCCATGAGGGTCGCCTGAGGTCCCGACATCCAGTAGTGGCCCTTGCGCTCACTGCCCAGCACCGTAGAGCTCGATTGGCATTTGCCATCGACCACCAGAATTGGCAACTACGCCACTGGCGCCCTGTGCTCTTCACCAATGAGAGCAAGTTCAACCTGAGCACATGCGACAGGTTGAAGACGTGAAGGGTCTGGAGATGCTGCAGAGCATGATGAGTTTGGTGGTGGGTTAGAGATGGTCTGGGAAGGCATATCTCTAGAAGGACGCAGAAACCTCTACAGGTTAGATAATGGCACCCTGACTGCTATTAGGTATCAGTATGACGATGATCAGGATGACGATCCAGTGGGACCTGGGTTCCTCCTGGTCCATGACAATGCCCAACCTAATGTGGCTAGATTATGCAGGTAGTTCCTGGAGGATGAAAGAATTTATACCATTGACTGGCCCCCACATTCACCTGATCTAAACCCAATAAAACACTTTTAGGACATTATGCATATAGAAATACATATACTGTACACTCACTCACTTTACACCAGGGGTCCCCAAACTTTTTAATGTGAGGGCCACATAACTTTTCCCTTCTCTGATGGAGGGTCGGGGGCAGTTCATAACAGAAAAAGTTTGACCATCGCAGGGCTGCCTAAACGTAAAAATGTACTGTATTGTTTTCTAGAAAGCCACACATAACCAATATTAGCCCTTTCCGGGATCTTCACAAGAAAAAAAGCCAGAAAATAAGTAATATCACTTAATGAAATACCACCATTTATGAAATAAATAATAACTAGATAATAAAAACATGGGAATTAAACAAAAATTGATTTGCTGTGGTGACCCCTAGAGGGGTAAGCAGGGATAAGCCGTAAGGAAAAGAAGAACCCTCTCTGGGTTCTTCACAGAAAAAAAGCTTGCATTTGGCGAACGGTCTACACATAGCAGGGGTTTTTAAAACCGAATATTTTCCTCCTCTCCATGTAGGAAAAATTTCTGTCCACACTGACTCGATTGTTTCAAAAAACTGCATCTACACTAAAACAAAGAAATGCTTTTTTAAGTGCATTTACAAGCATGCCAAGCCTCTAGGCGGCAGTAGTTAGCCAAATATTGCTCCCTTGACGTCACTTCCACAATACGTCACACAAAAGCAGGGACTCGTCCATGCACACATGCTGTTTGTTATTTTTCATAATAATAAAATACATGTAAATAGACAATCATTCATTCATTTTCTATGCAACTTATCGTCATTAGGGTTGCGGGTATGCTGGAGCCTATCCCAGCTGACTTTTGGGCGGCCGGCAGGGTACACCCTGGATTGGTCGCCAGCCAATCGCAGGGCAGACATACAACCATTCACACTCGCCAATTAACCTAACATGCATGTTTTTGGAATGTGAGAAGAACCTGGGATACCCGAAGAAAACCCATGCACAGAGATGCCCAACGGAGATTCGAACCCTAATCTCCTGACTGTGAGGCCAACATGCTACCCACTCATTCACAGACATTGAAGGTGAGGAAAAAAAAGAAGATAAATACAAAATAAAACAAACAGCGACAACACAATGACAGGGCAAAACACAGAACATCTCCTGTTTGCAAGAACTGTGACTAAGTGTAGACAGGGCCAGTCTCGTTCGTGCGGCCAGACTGGGGGAAAAAAAATCATGTTACTCTGGCATTGTTCAAATGTGAAGGCGGGCAGTATCTGACCCGCAGGCCATAGTTTGCTCTAATGCTTTAATTAATTAAAAAATGTGTACAAAAAATGAGTACAGTTTTGTTGTTGCTTTAACCAGGTTTTGTTCTGCAGGTGCTGCAGGTTAATTCACTTTTTGAAAGATTTGAAAAATTATGACTTTATTCCCATACTATATAATACACAGTATAGCCTCTGTTTCAGGTTGTGAAGCAATGAGCACAGAGGTGACATTTTTGCGAAAATGCTGTCTGAATTGCTGGGATTGCTGCAGCAAGTGTATGAATATGACAAAATGTGCATTCTCAGGGTTTTGAGGGTGCATTAGGAGGGACGTGAGGAAGTGGAAGATGAATTCAGGAGAGGAAGGCAACAACACAACATCTGTAGTATAAAACGAACGTCTAAACCAGGGGTGTCCAAAGTGTAGCTTGCAGCTCTGTTTTTATTGGCCCGCAGAACAAAAAAATCTAATTTATCAAGAAAACTGATAAAAACAAACAAAGAGTAAAAAATTAAAATTCATCAATAGGTTTAAAAGAATAAAGTCATTAGACAAAAAAAGTTGTGAAATAAACAAATATAATTGTAGTAGAATTTAGCTGCAATATTAGGGGAAACATACATTATTTGTAATGAGAAATGAGTTGCAGAAAAAGTGATAATGTTACCAGAATAAGGTCGAATATTACTGGAATAAAATAATAATTAAATATGTCGGAAAATATTTAGAAAAACAAAAATTAGCAGAAAAAAGGACAAAACTGCTGTAACTTAGCAAGAATAAAGTTCTTCAGATTAAGAAAGATTTTTAAAAAGTATTTTATGAGAGGGTAATATAAAAAAAATGTATTATTATGAGAAACAGACGCAACAAAATAGCTGCACAACACACACCTCTGCTTCGTGTTTATGTTTCTCGTGCAGCCTATTTAGGCACTAATCTGTACCAGTTGGGTCAGAATGAATTGCTGAAATTCCACGATGACTCCATGTGAGACACAACTTAACATTCTCCATCAGAACAGACTTATACAATCTATCACAATACACATAACCCTTGACGATCACTAATTGTAAAGGCTTCATTGCTGTATTTTTTGTGGCATCATATTTTGTTGTGTTTAATGACATCTCTGCATCACAAGAGTAAAGCACATATTTTGATTCTGAAGATCTCGCAAACGTTTAAGCATTTTGTTTTTGACGCATTTTAGCTGCAAGAAATAATAATGACCACTATGGATGTAATGGTACATGTAGTTTTACAGTAATGGGAATTTTTTGCTCCGGGCATTCACTAAAGTCTTATGAGAAAAAATATGAGAAAAAAGTTGTAATTTGATGTGAAAAAGTAATCATTTAAAAAGTGTAATTAATTATATAATTTAAACAAATATATTATAATATCCATCCATCCGTACATCCATTTTCTATGCCGCTTATCTTCATTAGGGTCGCGGGTATGCTGGAGCCTATCCCAGCTGACTTTTGGACGAGAGGCGGGGTACACCCAGTCAGGGTCGCCAGTCAATCGCAGCATAGACATATAAACAGTCACACTCACATTCATACCTATGGACAATTTAGAGTCGCCAATTAACCTAACATGCATGTTTTTGGAATGTGGGAGGAAACCGGAGTACCCACACACGCCAGGGAGAACTTCACACAGAGATGCCCAACGGAGATTCGAACCCTGATCTCCTGACAGAGGCCAACATGCCACCCACTCATCCACCGTGCGGCCTATTATTATAATATAATAAATAATATATTGCAATATTGTAAGAACAAAGTCAGACTGTGAGGAAAAACATAGTTAAACATTTACAAGAAAACATATTAAAGCTTTAATACTGTCAAAAATCTATATTGAAGAGATATAATCTAACAAGAAATAAGCTGTACAATATTTTGACAATGCTGCAGTTTTACAAGGAAAAAAGTCAGAATATTAAGGAAAAAACAATGCATTTTTAAACTTTGAGTAGATGAAAGTAGTAGTATGAGAAAAGTCAGAATCTTGTGAAGATGGTAATACAATGTGCGGAGAGTTTACTATTGGAGAATTAACTGCCAGTCATGTTTTATGTTACAAACCATAAAAACTGTTTACATAAATGCTAAGACATTTTATGTTTTGCATTTTATTCCCTTAATATACCCAAAATGAAAAGAAACCTGAGTTACCAACACGTGCTGATGGAGTACCAATACACCATTATCAATATTCAAATCCAGAAGAGACTAAAATTGGATGAACTTGTTGTGTTGGCTATTGTTGCCACGATTACCTCATTTTGAGGCGAGAGAAAGGTGCTGTGTTTTCCTACATTGTGTGCTGCACTTGAAGGCATTGCTACTCTCTCATTAGGGATAAACAGCGCACAATGAAGGATGAAGTGATACAAGTTTGCCAAGAAAGCGCAAAGCTTGTCCATGTGATCCACCCTCTCACCCGTACTCGACCCTGCCCTTTGTTAGCTTGGCAGGTAAACCCTGCCAGAAGGCGTGCAGAGCTTCGCCACCTTGCTGATATGATGTAGGAGGACGAGGAGTTGAAGAGGAAAATAAAGCTTAACTGCTGTATTGCTATATGTTTATCCTTTTTGCCATTTGTGTGTGTGTGTGTATGTGTGCGTGTGTGCGCGTGCGTGTGTGTGTGTGTGTGCACGCGCAGACGTGCATAGGAACACATTTTGACTGGGAGGTGGTGAGACGCTTCTCTGACATTTTAGAAATAGTTTGTCTTTTTGTTGTCGTTGTTTTTTTTACACTCTGCATAGCAACCTACACACACAACGACGTGCAAATCTTGCCAGCAAAGTGCACACCACACTCCAGCGAGGTGGTTGGCTGGAAAACAACGCCAAGGTGATGTAACATTCCCACCAGGAGCTGTATCTCCCCCTCCCCGCCATCTCTTGGGTCCGCTCCTGCCACACACCAGTGTTCCAAAGGCAGCTCATGTTGTGCTTTTTGAGGCTCTGTGGATTTATTTATTTATTTTTTTAAGTAATAAAGTCGGACAAAAACAAAATGTACAAGAACCAAAGCAATTTTTTTCCATAAGAAATAATGTAATTGCAATGAATCGGTTCCAGAAGCCCCTAAATATGACCAAAAATGCATTTGGTAATTTGATCATTGTAATTTCACATGCAGAAAAACAATGCAAAATAACTCTAAATTACAATTAAATTGGATAAATTAACGATTCATATCACGTCTACGTTCAGTGATGACTACTAGCTTACATGAGTTCTTTCTTTGTCAGAATGGGATTCACTGTTGATGCGGCTTTCCTGCACATCCTGGTGGGAACAATCAAGTGTACGCTACCTTCATACTTTGCTATGTGTTTTTTCTTGGATAGAACAGTGTTTCTCAACGTATTTATCAAATTCCTAGTACTCACAGCTTTGGCCCCATGGTGGGATATTTTGCAGTCACTTGATAAAAGAAAACACCAAGACTGTCACAAACACAGTTGTTTGTTTTGATTTGATTCCGGCTGAAAACCGAGATTGTGTAAAAAATTTTGACAACATTTTTTGTTGAATTCTGAGGTCTGACTGTATTCACCTACACTGGATTGCTTGCCCCATCCTTCAATTTTTATGTATGTGACCATTATTAGAAAAAGCTTGGACGCCCCTGATAGACTGGAATGAGTCTGGTCCTGAATGTGACCCCATGACATTGGGACAAGACAAGGTCCAGTTCTTCCATATCGCCAGCAAGCTGTATGCCCGAGCTGTTAAACTGATGTTTAGTGTGACTTTTAAGGTGTCAGGAATTGAGGCTTGATAATATATTCTCACTGTGACAAAAACAACATCAAATTCGAAACACAGAATGAATTGTCACCATTGGTACAAGCCTGGAGTTTGTTTTTCAGAGAGATGATTACAAAACGGCATTGTTTGGCTGGCAGTGTGTTTGCATTAATTAACTTGAGGTTGTGCACTGAACAAATATGTACATTAGCACCCAAAAACAGACATAATAGCGTCGTCATGCCATACCTGTATGCATTCTCACACAGCACCAGCTTTTGGGATCAAGAATGAGGTGAAAGAAAAACAGGAAAAACATCTGCTATCTGTGCAGCGTCGGAGAAAGTTAGCACATGCACACTATGGTCGCATCTCGCCAAAACACACCAAATTGTGTGGCGAAATGACCTAAACATGGAAAAACTAGATCTTGCAATAAAAACATGCTGAGATTTTTTAGTCAGAAAAAAAAATAAATCTTGCAATAAAAAATTAACTAGCCACTGAGCCCTCTTGTCAGTCATACATTCTCTTTCCCTCTGTGAGGGGAGGCAGGGCCGCTAGCATACACACAGCAGAATGAATGTCTCTTGAGGAGTAATGCAAGGTAACACAGGTGAGCCCATCAACATGGACATGGGTGAGCCAGCATACTGTAAAGTAATGTTCAAAATATTAGCAGTCCAATGGGACTAACCACAATAATCACTATTATTAGTGTATTTTATTGCTGCATGGCAAACACGTTTTCCGTAGGTGCAGTAGATTCTCAGAAAACAAACCCAAGACCCAGAATCCATGATAAGCACACTCTTAAGGCTGTGCAAACGGGCAGTTAGTTGAAAGGGGTGTGTTAAAAAAAATAGCTGTGTCTTTACGAACTCAAAAGTAATATTTTTGTTTCTAGGATTTGGAAATCCTGTGAATCACTGAACTATTTGTTTTAATTTCCTCCAATAATAATATTCAGTGTTTAACATAATAAGCATAATAATAATACCTAAACTCAGCCAGAGTGAAAAAACTCCCAACTCAGTGTTTTTGTGTGAACAATAAAATAAGAGCTTTATTTTACAACAGAACATGAAATTATTGACTTACAGGTGTTTGTTTCATTTTGTGCAGTGGTCAACTTATAACACGCGCAGGGCATTAAAAATAACATTTGTGGTGTTTTCTGGCCTCCGTGTAGTGTGGGCTGTTTTAAATACTAGCACTTAATTTAAATGAATACAGTACATTACATACTAAACTTAACACTATGATATTTTTAATTTTAGGTTTTAACAATGGACTGTAGCTTTTTGCTATGCTGAGCAAAGGGACGCCGGGATTGGCCATCTTTAGGAATTTTGGGAGGAAGAGGACGATGGGAGATAACCAAGATGACCAATGGGGGTGGAGCTTCTTCTTCTTTGGTTTTACTGCAGTTGGCGTCCATTGCTTTAGTGCATTACCGCCCCAGGGGAGGGCAGCTTGTATGGCGGTGCAGTACATTCAAAATTCTGTGCGGCAGTATCTCATTTTTTAATTTTGAATATTTTTTTGTTAAATGGGACGGAAATAACTCAAAGCCCAATTCACATTATGACTTTTTTGTTTAATAATGAGGATAAGCGGTATAGAAAATGGATGGATGGATGGAAGTTTTTTGTAAGTCGAGGTTCCAGTGTATCACTGTATTGATGAACTGACACATTATATTGCTTGAACGAGTCAGCTGTGATATGAGCGAATGAGATGTGTTAGCAAGCACCAGGATCTCCTCCAGCTCGCCTGGAAACATCGCCTGCGCCCAGGAGGAAAGCGTTACACAGAGCTTGTCTCCACACGCAGTTTGAAGAAGAAGAAGAAGAGGAATCTCACCTCTTTTTGACTGCAAGTTTTAGGCCAGAACTTTAAAAAAAAAAGTTCCGATGACCAATTGAGACACAACACTTGTCTTTTTCTGTGGCTGCTTGAAGGGTCAACACATTTCTGGGTCCAGACTGCATCAGAAGCGTCAGAACCGATAGAGGAGGTGTGTGCGTGTGTCTGTTGAAGCGTGAAGCAGCAGAGGAGATAAAATGCAACGCGGCCCTTTAAGACTTGACATTCATGTGGGTCCATGGAGTCAGTCGGTACCAGCGAGGTGTTCATGAATCGGATCAATTAGTGCTCGCTGAGCATGGAGGAGGATGTGCAGTTCCTCTTTTTAATGGCATGACATCCATCTTTAGAATGTTCCCTTCCCCATGGTGAGGGTTCTGTTGACTAAATATTTAGCTCGCGTGTCTTCTCCTGCTGTTGTGCTAATCTAAATGCCTAAATGGGTTTCTTGGAGCATAAGCCCGCCTCGGGGTTCTGGCTCTTGTTTCTTTGTTCTCCTTTCTGCGAGTGTGTTTTATTTCCGTCCAAGCGTGTTCCTGCCTCCTCGTGGACCTTTTAAGGCCCTTGCTGACAAAAGAGGCTGTTTGTGCGACCTTTTCGTGCACGCTGACTTGAAAAATCTCATGTTGACGCTCCAGGCCCGTCGAGGCGCTCTCAGGGGGACTTATTGTGACATCTTTGTGACGTCTTGAAAACGCAGAATGCTGATGTGGAACGTGTCAAAGGTTTGCGCTCACTTTAGCTTCTTTTGTGCTGTGGACCACACAGGAACTTTAAATTGATAGCAGACTTGTTCGAAATCTATTCTGTTTAGCGTTTAAAACACTTTGAATGTAATCCCTTTTGAGGGTGCTTTGAGGGCATGTAGCATCATAATTTTAATATTTTCTCAGCAATTCCCAAATTTTTGACATTTTGGAGCTCAAAGGTCAGAGAAGAACCATGATGTCAGCCACTAGGGAGTATTGTTGCATGGTGTACAGTAGGTCCCCGCCTTTTATGGTGGTTATGCTTCGCAACCACCAGCAAATGTAAAAAAAACAAAAAAAAAAACAAAACCCATGAGTGTTCGATACGTTAAAAAAAAACTGTATTTATTTAAAAAACTATTTTTGATATCCCCCCCACCCAGGCTCCGGCTAGCTTGACATTGTTGTTCTCCAGATCAACATTTGCAATAAAAGTAATATAATTAGGATAGATTCAGCTCCAGAACCCTCTCCTTTACTATGTCTTCATTTGCTTCAATCCAAGTTATGGGCTAAACAAGCTTCACAAACGTATTTAAAGTATAAAATATATAGGTACTCACCACTAATGAATGATGATGTAAAATGATCCATGAAGAGATGGAATTTAGGGTGTAGCCTTCAGCCCATCAGGCTAGCAGGCTAGAGAAGGCGGTTCCCCAATGTCACGTATATTTTTATTTTTATTATAACACTTTAAGTTTGATTACATATGTGTGTCAGACATATTGGAAAGAGAAGGTGATAACTCCATTGTGTTGAAAATAGACATTTTTCCGGGCATGTTAGTTTTGTGCGCTTTTTCTCCATTTGCTGGTGGTGACCCCGCTAAAAAGCAGGGATGTATTTTTTTATTGTTGCAAATCACAAAGGCCTCATAGCTCAAATGCCTTTGGTTATTTACTGATTAGATCTTTGACGTCCTCCCTTCAGGGTATCAGCAGCCTGTTCAGTTCTCTGAAGGTGGTCCGTCTGTTGCGGCTGGGCCGGGTGGCAAGGAAACTGGACCACTACCTGGAGTATGGAGCTGCTGTTCTGGTTCTGCTGGTCTGCGTCTTTGGACTAGTTGCCCACTGGCTAGCCTGTATCTGGTAAACTTTCAATTCTTGAACATTCAGAGACAATTCTTTTATGGTTTCCTTCTTCTGTCGATCAGGTACAGCATCGGAGACTATGAGGTCATTGATGAGGCCACCAACACTATCAAGATGGACAGCTGGCTGTACCAGCTGGCCATTAGCATTGGGTCGCCCTACCGCTACAACACCAGCGGTTCTGGCCAATGGGAGGGAGGTCCTGGCAAGGACTCTCTCTACATCACGTCGCTCTACTTCACCATGACCAGCTTGACCACCATTGGCTTCGGGAACATCGCCCCCACCACGGATGGGGAGAAAATCTTCTCAGTGGCCATGATGATGGTGGGATGTAAGTACTGAGCGTTGTGTTGAAGTTTGTAACAGGCAATTTTAGCCAATTAGAAGCCTGGAGAAAGTTTAAGGAAAAGACAGTTTTCCCTTTAGTTTACCTTTGGTCTGATACCAAGGTCAGTAATTCATCATTGTCTATGTAGACGTTATTTACAGATGATCCTAAGGTTACAAACAAGTTCCGTTCCTGGACTGTGATATCAGTTAAGTTTTAGTGGAAGTCGGATTAATGAAAAAGGGTGCCGAATTTTATGTGTGATTGCTGAGAGCAGCAATTATAGCTAAATTAACCAGGGTCGGACCTTCTGGGGGGTAGGGAGGGCAGCACGCCCCAGGCCCGGCCCAGAGAGGCATGGATAGGAGGTGGGACTTGAAAAACGATGTTATTGTGAGCTTTATTATTTGGGTTTAAGGGCCTGGTCATTTGCCTGGCCCTGGCCCTGCTCTGGTTTGTTCCACTATTGAAATGAACTGTCAGCTAAAATTAACACCTAATTTAAGTCCCTCACACTGTACATTGAACACATGAAGGACATCTAAAATGTAGTAATAAAAAGGTTAAATGCATGATGAAATGAGTCATAAAAAGAGAACGCCTTACTTTTATCCTCGTGGTTGTCTTGCAGGACTTTTTACTTAAAACGCTCAGAATCCATGACATTCAATAATCTTTATCCTTAAGATGGTCACGACAGTCGAGCATTCAAAGGGATGGTCAATATCGGTGGGCATGTCTCCTCTCTCCGTGGTGATGGCTTTCCTTTTCTTTGACGTTTTCAGACATAATGAAGTGTAAAAGGTTAACTAATACGCTATGTTATTCTTACTCAGTGTAGCTGCAGGCACACGATGTGTTCTTCCGCCCACCTCGAGGCACACGTTGCAGTGTGCTGTAAATACATCTTGAGTAATTCTTGCATTTATGGACCAAAATTAGGTGTATCCAATAATTCCTGGGAGCATACCTACAGAATGCCCTAAACCCAGGACTACCTGTATTTGGATTTGTATTTTTTAAGCCATTGGCCCTCTCATGTGCAGGGCTTAAGGGGTTAAGCTACTAAATATGACTAGACTCGCAGGTGTGCCTAATGCATAGGTCAGTGCACATTATGAGTTGTATATTGATTTAACTGTAAAAGATGTTTAGAGACGATGTTCTGCAGCGTTAGGCACTAATTAGCATAAAAGCCCTGAAGTCAGTCTGCATTACTTAATTAAATGCAGTTAAGAGCACGAGCACATGGGCTATTTTTAAATGTTTAAGTTCATTCCACTTTAAGCATGTGTTATATTGCGTCACCAGTCCATCTTCAGCACCGCTAGTTTTTCAATATGTCATCTTATCAGCAAATGTGACAATGTTTACATTCAAGTCAAATGTTCCTGTTGGTGGGAACATGGTTAGAACTGAAAGCAGAATCAGAACCACAGCATAACCCCTGGTTCAAAAAACAGCCTTTAAAACATTCATCACTGAGCCCACGAGTGACTTGACGCAAGCTGACGCTGCTCTTTTCAACATCATACGAGGGCGTGCGGTTGCCCCTGCAACACTCTGGACCTTCATGCTCCTGTTAAAGTGGCAAGAAAAGGAGTTCTTAAAATGCAATAATAGAAGGATCTTACTGAAATTTGTACAAGAACGCAAGTTCCACCAATGTGAAAGCATTCAAATCACCTAAAAATAGTCTGTGGCTGTACGGGAACAATATTGATCGCAGAGGCCTGCCAGTGTTGTGTAACTCATGCTTTTATTCCTGGAATCTTGTCTTTCCTTGGAATCTCACCTTTCACATTTTTATCACATGCATCCCAAACATCAAAGTTTTTGTTCACGGCAATATCAAGCTTCCTTGGCTTGATGCATGTATTGTTGGCGATTCAAAAGGGAGGAGGACTTCAGGGAGGATCTGAATCACAAAGACCAGGCTTGTGAAGTCCACAGCGATAGGATCCCGCACGCTGGTTAATCCTGGGCTGTGTTATTTGGTGCACTTCCATACTTTTGAGTGCATAAGTAAGCAAGTAGTTGTCTTCTAGGGGTGTAACGGTACATTAAAATGTAATTCTGTAATGTAATGTAGTTCGGTTCAGTTTCTTAAAGTGCTGGGTTCGGTTAATTTTTGGTACAAAAAAGGCAGAAAGAATGACTTCAAATGCTCTTATTTCAAGAAATTCAAACAATATATATTTCAAAATAAATAAAAGCGATTCATTTTGGTGATATTTCAAATAACTAAGACTCTGACTTTTTTTTTAAAAATTTACCTTTTGCATTTATACAATTAAAAATTAACAAGTGTAAACGGCACGGTGGTCGAGTGGGTAGCACATTGGCCTCACAGTCAGGAGGTTCAGGGTTCAAATCTCCATTGGGCATCTCTGTGTGGAGTTTGCATATTCTCCCCGTGCGTGCGTGGGTTTTCTCCGGGTACTCCGGTTTCCTCCAACATTCCAAAAACATGCATGTTAGGTTAATTGGTGACTCTAAATTGTCCATCGATATGAATGTGAGTGTGAATGTTTGTATGTCTATATGCGCCCTGCGATTGGCTGGCGACCAGTCCAGGGTGTACCCTGCCTCCCGCCCAAAGTCAGCTGGGATAGGCTCCAGCATACCCGCGACCCTAATGAGGATAAGCGGCATAGAAAATGAATGAACGAATGAAAGTTTAAACTGTAAACTTTGAACACTTAGCAGCCCGAATACGACAAATGTATCTACTCAGGTTTTGGGCTAAAATAGCAACTAATCCACATTTAGTGCAGAGAGGACAGTGGTACAGGGGTTGCAGGGACAATATCTCCAGCAGTGCAGAAAACCCGCTCACTAGCAACAGAGGTAGTGAGATGAAGCTATCGGAGTTTGCATTAAGCTGCTTTCCTTTCTTGCAACATTCACTGCCAGGTGATACCGTTTTAAGTGCGCTAACATGTTAGGCGTGTTTCCTGCAGCAAACCCAATCTCTGTAGAACAATGTCGACATACAACTTTGAATTTATCTGCTTATATTTGTACATCCATAATTTTAACAGGGAAGCCAAAGTGTTCCCAAACAGGAGATGGTAGTGAGATGGGAGGGTCTTCCAGCTCAGCCTTCTCGCTGGCATTTGCTATGATTGAGCTACTAACGGTAATGGTGCTAGTGTTCACCCTTACCCCCTCACAAGGGTGACTTATACTTGGTACAAAAATAATTCTCATTTCTGCTATTGTGAGATTCAGTGGAAGCACCCAGCAAATGGAGATGAGCATCACAAGATATGCACTGAGGGAATTATGGATTGACCTCCAGGAGGGATGTAGAGGAATCAGATGCTTCCAGCCTGCCAGAGGGATGCAGAGGTGTGATGGTGTTGTGTGTCCTGAGTGGGATTGAGGGGATGAAGTGGCGTAGGGCGGTCTGATATAGCTACTACAGCTTCATCTGGAGATGAGTTTGGGTTTCACCCCCCAAGGGCGTTAAGATGTGCAGGAAGAGAAGGGTTGGTTGATGAAAATAAAAGGCAAGAGATGGGATGAAGGGAAGAAGGGCTGAATGATATTCTAAATGTTTTGTAAGAGAATGGAAGAAGGAAGCCTGGCAGGGTAACCCCTCCCTCACCACCACCCTTACCCTAACCTAACCACCGCTACCCCATGACACCCCTTTTGGCATCACAGCTGAAGTAGCCTTACTGCTTTGGAGTTGCTGGCGCGAGAGAAACTCCCACTTCGAAACAATTGATTGGCCAGGGAGCCGTGGAAGGTTGCGTGTGTGTGCGTGTGCGTGTACGTGTGCGTGCCTTCTCGCTCGGATGGGTAGACGATTAGCACTCTAATCCATTTTTGTTTCTTTATCTCCTCAGTCTCATTCTTCCTTTTTCCCCACTCGACATCCGCTCGTTATCCGTGCCTCTCGGAATTCCGCGGCTTGGAGTTAATCTGAGCACACGATCATACTCAATTGAGTACAACAGAAAGCCCATATGATCAAAGGGATGACTTCACCACTTCCTTGCTTCTGTGGTGAATGCGTTTGCAGCATCAGGATTGAAGAATGTTTGTTGTCCCAAATAGTTTTGGATTCTAACCCTGACATTTGCTCCTATGTCTAAACACTTCCGCTCATACACATTTTCATTGGAGTTTACCTAATGAATGTGCCACACTGTAGTATTGTATAAAGTATCGCAAGATGTTTTTTTGTGGTTCAAGATGCCAGAATCAATGTTAAGAATCTGTCTGTGGCGATATTACTGTGTAATCATTGTTAATAGTGTCAATATTAAAGCTATTTAACTTCCTTTATGTTGCGTTTTGGCTTGGGCATGGTGGTGACAACCCCGAGGATGCAGACAGCAGGACCTGTGGCAGGTCAGAGAAAATGTCTTCAACAGTAATTGCTGCTATGCAGCGGCAGGAACAAGAAACAGCAACGAAACAAACAACAAACACCCAACTGAACTAAATAATCCAACACAAATCACGAGCAAGTGCGATAGAAGCAGAAAGTAAAGTGGAAGGCAAACAGGATGGAACAAAACAGGAAGTAAATACAAAATAAGGGCTTCACAACAGGAACTAAGGATGGAATGAAAACAAAAACAAAACACACGAATCGTGACACTTTAGCTCTATTGGAATCATCATCTATCTGATGCAGTTTTTTGGTTGAATTTTTTTGGTTATTTGCTGCGCCCTATAAAAAATGAGCTGCAGACCACCATGGGCCCCCAGATTGCACTTGACTCCCCTGGTCTAAAAGAAGAATGACGACTGTTAGTACCGTTAGTACATTGTTTTGTAAGTCGTGAAGGAAAACAGCACTTTTTTAAAATTTTGCCCATCATTCACAATCCTTTTGTGAAACATGAACACATTTCTTTTCCTTTTCTGTGCGTTCTAAACAGAGAAAATGATGCACATCATGGGACACACCTATTTCCATGATGAAGCCCTTTAAAAACCCTCTAACAACATTTTAGGTTTTGTATACATGCTGTGATCATACATTCATGATAATTTGTGATACTTACAGTATTTTGCTGTATTTTGATCATTCTAAACATTTCCTGAATTTCTTTCCTAGGCGCATAGATTTCACATAGCCCATAAGAACTAACGCTACTTCTGTCAACAACAGCAGCATGCAGAGAAATGTATGTCTATATGTGTAATTTATGTGTTTAATAATGTTGCTGGATGCTAGGCAGATCTAGCTATAGTGAAATGCTAAGGCAGGGGTAGGGAACCTATGGCTCGGGAGCCCGATGTGGCTTGAAGACCACATGTGACTCTGACGTTTCTGAACACCATAACAGTTATTTATTTTAATTTAGTTTTTCTTAAAATATATGTAACATATCTTGCTTTACAACAGGGGTGTTCAAATTGCGGTCAGAGCGATTTATTGGCCCGCGGCACAATCTAAAAATACAATTTAACAAAAAAACAGCAAAAATTTAAAAATATACAAAAAATTTTTTTAATAGTACCAAAAAACTTTTACTTTTTTTTTTTCAATGTAGTTTGTGGAAATTGTTATAATATTAGAAGATTAAAGTCAAAATATTACAGGAATAAAGTCATAATAATGAGAAAAGTTGAAGAAATTGGAAAATTATAATCAAAATGTTAAGAGAAAAAGTCAAAATTTTAGGAGAATGAACTTGTAATATTATGAGTTAAAACAATGTCATTTTAGTAACAATTCATTTATTTTTTTTAACGTTGCAATATTTAAAAAAGTTGTAATTTTTGCAATGTTAGGTTGGGGGAAAAATTAATATGGGAATTAAGTTACAATATTGTGGCAATTAAGTCATAATATTACAATTACAAATATAATTCTTGTATTATAATGTTTTGTGTAAATTTTATTGGCTAACATTTTAAAGTAAAACATGAAAGGAATCATGTTAAAAATAATAGTGTTTAGTGTTTAGATTTTTGGCACACTTTTAGTTGTATTCACTTTTTAAAAAACAGGATTTGACTCTCACGAAAATACATTTGAAAATAAGTGACATTTTTGGCTTAGCCCAAACGGTTTCCGACCCTTGTACTAAGGCATTGTCAAAAGCTGTGGCTCGTTTCGGGGTCTGCATCCCAGCCTGTGCGATCGATGAGGGCTGGGTCCTTCTGAGAGTCCTTCTACCACGGCTAGAGCAACGTGAAATGGGACGGTCAACGCTTCGGAAAACACTTCCTGGTTGTGTCACGCGTTCACACCCTCTTGCTTCTTGCCATACGCTGTTAAGTCTGCTCAGAAAACAAAGTTGGAGAGCTAACAAAATATGAGAAAATAGTGCCAAAGTTGTTTTTGTATTCATTTTGGGATTATGTGTTGCTTGAAACTTTAAAGATGTACAGCATCTCCAAATCAGAGAGAAACCTTGTATTTAGAATCATAATAATAAATAATTAACTACTTTATCGCTTCCATCTAGTTAGCCCTTTTGTACAGCACTTGGTCAACGTGTTTTTAAAAATTGCCTTTACATATAGATTTTGCATTTTGATGTTGTTTGGACAGCCACAAGTTATGTTTCAAGTCAATTTATTAATTTAATTCATTATTGGATTATTAATTTTTCAATTCTAATTAATGTAATCCAGAAATGAGACACAGCTATTGTGTTATTATGTAGAATTTACAGAATTTAGGTGTTTAAACTAAGTACAAAACATTTAAGGACATATTGTGCAGGTCATAGTCATAGTTCTGTTTTTTTAGGCCAGTTAAAAATGAATGGTGGGGCATAGTAAAATGTTTCTCATTCAAAGTATTCAACTAACATGATCATAATGTCATTTCCAGCAATACAACCTATTGTTTCCTTTTGAATATGCCTCATTGAAGGCATCTATTAACATTCAATTAGGTTTAAGAACAAACAACGAATGTGTGGATTACATTTCTGTGGACTAAATTTTTACACTGGTCACGTTTGATTAAAAATACAACAATCAAACTTGCATTCATCACACAGTATATCAAATGTAAGATTGTTACATTGTTAATATTGTGTTTTATTGAACAGTCATAAACAGAGGGTATGACTTGTAAGGACTCGAACATTTCAAGACTACGACTACTACGTCTTGTCTTGACTTAACTTGGATTTTAGACTTGAGTTGAGAATAAAGACTTGAGACTTTCAAAACATTGACTTTCTCCCACATCTGCAGTGCACGCAACATTCCAAATGGTAAAATACAACATTGACTTTGCAACGCACGTTTTCGTTGACTGAGTAGTCAACAAGGAAGTAAATCTGAATCCAAATGATGATGCAAGCAGGTGTGAACAATCACACCAGGTCTAATTTGCGGGACAGTTGCAGGGATTAGATGCATTCACAAGGGCGAAAAAAGTGCAAAAATGATCACAATGTTGACATTGCAAATGCCTGGAAGGACTGACATTGTGAGACATTGGCTTTTAGTCTGGACACCACCTCAGCAACTTGAGGGGCACAGTAAAGGGATTTGTGGACTTGAATACAGTGCGAATTTTAAAAAATTGTTGTTGTTTGTTTTGACATTTTTTTGCCACAATGGATATACTGTATGGAAAAAAATGATTTTGTGGACTTTTCTTGAATCAATTTAAGTTTTTTGGGTGTGGGGAATGCCATATATGGCACATGCATATAACACATTGCGTTGCCTGACGTGTGCACTGTATGTAACTGCAGGAAAAATAGATGGACTGATGACATAGTTTGCACATGGGTAACACAAGTTGGGTTGTCAGAAGGGTGACAACCTTAAAATAGGTCAACGGGCTGACGACTGGATGTAGACGCGTATTTGCACATGTGCAGAACGCAACGACTTTTTGATACCACTCGAGTAGTGACATCATATAAAGCAGAGGTCACCAACACGGTGCCTGCAGGCACCAGGTCGCCCATAAGGACCACACGAATCACCCTCCAGCCTGTTCTGAAAATAGCTCAAATAGCACCACTGAGCTGCATTTAATTTTTTGGGTGAGTAGCTACTCTTGTTTAAATCACACTTACATGTAAACTGGAAATGACAATATATTAAACATGTCGTAACTTTGGACAACTCAGCAACAGTTCAGTCCTTTCTCTCCTTAGCCCAGGTGAGGTGGTTCTGACGCTGTCTTTTGTTCAAGAGTGGCTTGGCACAAGGGATATGACAGCTGAAACCTGTGTCTTGCATATGTCTGCCTGGTGGCTCTTGAAGTACTGACCCCAGCCAGTCCACTCTTTGTGAATCCCACCCACATTTTTGAATGGGTTTTCATTCACAATCCCTGCTTATCCCTAAATCCCCAATGTTTTTTTTTTTTACCACATCTTTTCCTTCCCTGCGAGTTTCTGTCACTGTGCTTGGACTAGGCCTTGCACAATTATTGATGAATTGATTAATCAAACAATTTTACAAAAACGAAGTTGGTCATTTTGCTGGCCTTGATAAATTGGCATGTGCGTGCATGTTTGTTTTCCTCTCTCCTCTCTCTTTACCACACAGGCTGAATGACAATAGGCTTCACTTTGCACATTGGGGAAGTTAGTTGCATGTTGGACATTGGCTATTCGTCTTAATTGCTGTTAATTAGTTAGCAGTTGGATATTTGGCTTTGTAGCATCAGCATTGGTTCCCCTCACTGAGCCCGGACTGCTCTCTCATGGTGCAGGGAGCTCGCTTGGACCGCTCATTCACAGCGGTATGTCCTCAGAAACTCTAACCAGATCTTTCCTGAACTAAACATGTCGAGGCAGCAATCGCAAAAATCCGCTATGTCAGCGAAAAAACGTTGATACTGTTACTAGCCACCGAACGTGAACAGCAAAAGCCAGTATAAGCTAGTTGGGTTAGCTTGGTGTAGCGGTGCATGCTAATGGGACTGTGTGTGTGTGCGTGTGTGTGTGCCAGTATGAGTTGTGCTTTAGTGCTTGTTAATGTAAGCCAGCATTTTAGCTTGGCCGCCGAGTTGTGTGTGAAATAGAGACGAGAGGCACCCGATAGCTATCTCACTTAGGTTGTCACTTCACCATAGTCAAAACACATTATCAACACACATTACATTGCACTTTTCTGGCCTTCAAAATAAGAGCAGCGGACGTCTTGTGTAATTGTGGTAATAAAATAAAAGTGTCATATAAATAGCTTACTTTAATAAAGCTATTACAGTTGTATCTGAAATTTGAATTAAAAGCTCTTGACATTCCAATTACAATGGTAAATAGTTCAATTTTAAAATTCAAGTTTATTGCCTTTGACATGATGTACTTGCATTATTATGCCATATAATTCATGAAAAAACTGTCTAAAACAATGTTGTCAATAATATTGATTATTGACAATAATTTGTGGGACAATTATTGTGCAGAAAATATTGTTATTGTGAGAGGTCTAGCTAGTACACAGAGCTCTGTGAACAGGCAGCTTCATTAGGAATGACCTTTTGTGACTTGCACTCCTTGTGCAAGGTATCAATGATTGTCTTTTGGGCAACTGTCAAGTCAGCAGTCTTCCCCATGATTGCGTAGCCTACAGGGCTGGACTGAGAGGCCATATAAAGGCCTTTGCAGGTGTTTTGAGTTAGCTGATTAGAATGGGACACTTGGTGTCTTCAATATTGATCCTTTTCACAATATTGTACTTTTCCGAGATACTGAATTTGAGGGGTTTCATTAGCTGTCAGTTCTAATTATCAAAATTTAAATAAATGAATGTTTGGAATGTATGAAGTGTCCAATGCAATGCAGCTATATAATATGAGTTTTACTATTTGACTAGAATTAGTGGAAAACCTACACATTTTCATGATATGCTAATTTATTGAGCAGCCCCTGTAAGTTGAGCAAATTGGCCATTTCAGAAGTGTGTATCAAACTGGTATCATTCGCATTAATCAGTACCCAAGAAGCAGATCTCAGGTTGTTGACCCCTGGTCTAAAGTAAACATTTCTGGTGCATGACATGTCTCCATTGTTTTTGGACTATAAAAACCACAGACTCCAGTCCAGGGTGTACCTTGCCTCCTGCCCTAAGTTAGCTGGGATAGGCCTCAGCATACCCGCGACCCTAATGATGATAAGGAGCATAGAAAATGAATGAATGGGTGGATGGAAAACCACAGACTGTAAACACCCCCTCTACCCTGCAAATTCTGGCTGTGCTAAAGCCAGTACAGCAGTACATATGATATTTTAAAAAAGAGGCTTCGGTGAGTGTTAACATTGATCTCATTCTTTCCAAGGGAATTAAGAGTCTTAACAATTTTCCCCTTTATTGGCTGCCGTGCACATGCTCCGTGCACACCGTTGTCTGCTACTGGGATCAATTTGGACTCCCTGGATGCCGAGGAGCATTTGCTCAAGTGGACCAGGGAATGGAGCCACAAAAGGCTAATCTTTACACTTCACTGAGGATGTGAAGCCACCACAAGAGACGCTAACAGTCAATAAAGCAGGGCTACAGCATTTCTTATACATTTGCTGCACCTTCAGTTTATCCAAGTCAGCATTACTATCTTTGTAAAGACTGATGCGATAGCGTGCCACTTTCCACAGTTACCAAAGCACTACAAGCATTTAAACTGGAGCAAAAGCTTGAGCTCGGTATGTTAGGTGTGTTTCTCAGAAGCTTTGTTGCCATTCCCACCTTCCTTGTAACGATGATCAGCGCGAGCACAATCTGTTTAGGATCTACTCCTGTTGTTATTTTGGCATTTCAATATGCTGTTGACTAATGATGTCAAAGCTCAAAGGTTACCACTGCTTGTCTGAGACTTGAGACCTCAAAGTCATGTGACTCCAGGAGCGGCAAGGTCAGGTCCATGACTGCCAGAGGCGTCATTTGATGCTTTCACCATCAAGGACACTGAATGGAGACAACAGCTTTGGTAAGCAGGATGGCATGACATTGAGTAGGAATGGAGGGGAGCTAGTCCCTCATATAAATATGAAAAGTATGTTGAATATTCTGGGCAAATGGAGCCACCCACAGTTTTGCCTTTGGTTGAACTTTTCTTTTGGTGAATACCCTTTACATTTATACAGTATTATTTGGATGAATGATTATTGGGCAACTGGCTGCTTAGCTCCACCTTGGAAGGTCTTGGTTGATGGTGGCCATTGTTGAAGAAACTTGTTCAAGCATTAAAAACATTCCTGCTGTGGTGTTAATTTACTGAAAGACCTTTCTTGGGTTGTAATGAATTGTGCTTGTAAGAGTCATTTTAAATGTATGGACTGTGGGGTGTGGCTTGTCAAAGTGTGTAATAGTAGGGCACAAAATCAGTTCCCCGATTGCTTAGAAAAGTACACTCAGCCGTCGTGCGTGCCAGCTAGAAGTCATGTGGAAGCCCCCCTTGTGGACAGTCCTCCTTTGCAAATGGTGGCATGATGTCATTGAGGTATACCTTTTTAGTCACTTGAGAAAACATCAACTTGACTTTATTATGAAAATATTTGTTTCATACGACCTGCATATTGTCAGCATGTTGCATATTGGTGTTCAGTCAACACAGCAAGCATGTATTCCTGTCTCATAGCAAACCCACCCATCTGTTTACCAGTCCTCCATGACTTCATTACTCGGGGTCCAGGGTCCTCAGGGATGGCTGCTCGGGCCCCTGATGGCCTTGTTACCTTGGCCGGTAGGAACTCTAAGTGTTCTTATTTGTGCTGCAACGCCAGTAGTGGAAGGAACAGCTCCAAACATGTTGCTGAAGAAAAACACTTTCACCCAAGATCATTCTACAGTAAAACAAAGTCTGGGAGCTCGTTTAGTGTTTAGCCCACAGCACAATCCATAAATAAATGACTTGATTAAAAAAAAACCACAATGCAATACTCAAATACCAGTACCGACATACTTGTATTGTGGAAAAATGTTTTTGTTTGCCACTTTGTGTGGTGTGGGGAGTGTGGTGTATTTTATTTAGTTTTTTATGTTTTTGTCCCATTATTAGATAATTATTAATCCTGAACTGCTCCAGATGATAGTGTAGAGCTGGGGTGCCGGCACTTTTTCTGCCCGCTGCCTTCTTTTAAAGTGCTCTACCTCCTACTATAAATAAAGAAAATATAACTATTTTTTATTTTTATTAGTAAGAGTATTTATGTACATGGTAGTTAGCTTGCTCAGTATTTTCAGATATTTCTGTCTTGTATATATTATATTTACTGTACTGCAAGTATAATTACAAGCATTTCATATGTGTTTCATAAGGCTTTAATTTGACAATTACATTAAGTTTATGTAAATATTTCATCTTTGCTTTGTTGACCCTTCTTCTTAATTTCCCGTTGCATGCTGTCAGTTAGCTTTTGGGCCACATTTTGACTGACAGCAGCCTGTTATTGCATAATCAATGATGGAAGTTTGTCAGAAATTACAGGTTTTTGTTTGTCCGCCCAGCTTTTAAGGAGTTTCCTGGCTGTGGCCCTTAAATGTTAATGTTTTGTTCCCATAGCCTGTTAGTTCTCACTTTTTCCTCTTTGCAAAGTGCTTCATTGTGCTGGAAAAAAACACTGGTTGTCGCAGATTGTTGTTGGATGGTTGGGAGAAGGTGCTTTTGGAGGATGTTTTGGTAACATTCTTTATTAATGGTTATGTTCTTAGGCAAAATTGTGAGTGAGCCCACTCCGTTGGCTGGGAAACAATGCCACAGAAGAATGATGTCAGGACGCTTTACTGTTGGCATGACACCGGACTGATGGTAGAACTCCTTTTCTTCTCAAGACAGGCTTTTTTCAGGACACACCAAACAATCAGAAAGGGAATTCATGAGAGAAAAAAAAAACTTTATCCCAGTATTCAGGAGTCCAATACTGGTATATTTTACAGAATACCACTTTGTCCTTGATGTTTTCCTGGAGAGAAGTGGCTTCTGTGTGCCCTTCTTGACACCGGGCCATCTTCCAAAAGTCTTCACCTCAGTGTGCGTATCATTCCTGAGCAAGTCATGTCCCGATCCAACAGCTAAATGAACTTTTGGAGACAGTTCAGACACTCGCAGGCCATGCTTGAGCCTTCCTGAGGGCTTCTTCTCAAGAAGTGGATCTCTCTATTGGAAGTTCTTGATGATCTGATTGATGTGCAATCTTACTAGCAGCAATATACTTGCCTGGGAAACCCTTTTTGTTTAAAGCAGTGATGACTGCACATGTTTACCTGCAGGTGGCCATGTTCGACAGAAGACGAACAAATATACCAAGCACCACCCTTCTTTTAAAGCTTCTAGTCTGTTATTCTAACTCTGTCAAGATGACAGAGTCAACTTCAGCCTTTGTCAACACTCTTTCCTATGTTAACCAGAGAATCACTAGCATGATGGTCCATTTGTGGCAGGGCTGAAATGCACTAATAATGTTTTGGGGGGATTAAGCTAATGTTTATGTCTAACAGGGACTTTGCAACTAATTGCCATTCATCTTTATCACTCTTCATAACATTCTGGAGTATATGCAAATTGACACTGTGAGAAATGAACCGTTCTTGGCTATAGATTTCATATAACCATATATCATAAACATATATCACAACCATACAGTATGACATGGGTGCACACAATTTTTTAGCATGCAAGTTACAAGTCAAAAATAATCTACATTTGACTATAAACAGGAAAACATAAAATATATACTGTATATAATCTAACCGGTCAACTTTGAAACTACTGTACTAAACACTAGGGGTGGGTAGATCGTCCATCCATGGACATTTTCTATGCCACTTCTCCTCATTAGGGTCGTGGGTATGCTGGAAAATGTGACAATGTTTCTAAAAGCTATCTTACAACAACATTACAGCCAGAAGCCAATCAGATTGTGAACTATGGCATCACTACTATTAATGGTAATGCGCGTAACATAGAAGTGCAATTGCTTTGCAATTCAACTTACTTTGGTCTTCCCAGTTTCAGCATCAGCAAGTGATGTGTGTGATTTGTACACCGGATTTGAACAGCTGCCGCCGTAATAATGTCTAAGCAGAAGCTGTAGTAGTTCTACATTTGATCAAACTAACCTTAGATTTGTCCGATCAAAACACGCTGCTGTTTAGAATTGTCAGCACTCTTAATCACAGACCCGTTCTATTTATGCTTAACTTTGGCTGAGGGGCAACGTCATAACTAGTGTTGGGTGTCAAGTGTCGAGCATCGATGGGACGGGGACTAACATTGCGATTCTCCCTGGATCGTTCAGATAGTTTTATTTCGATTCCTAGTTTCGATGCCCATTTCAGCAAATGGAAAATATGGCTGTGAACATCAATGAAGAAGACACCAGCAAGCACTTATGAAGAAGCAGCTAAAAAGTTAAGGTTAAAGTAATACAAATGAGCAGTTGACTGCAGAGGTGTGAGTGAGTCCAACATTTGCAACACAATGATATCATGCAAAGGAGGGGAGGCACAATCAACATGATTAATGTTCACTTATTCATGGTGTGGAAATAACCCCTTACCTCGTGTTTGATGTGCTAGGTCGGACGTCCTCTAAGTGATCAGAATCAGGGAAGACCCCACCACATCATTCAAAGAACTGCAGGCCTCACTTGCCTCAGTTAAGGTCAGTGTTAAGAACTCTAAAAGAAAGACACTGTGCAAGAACGGCCTGCATGGCAGAGTTCCAAGCCTAAAACTACTGCTGAACAAAAATAACATTAAGGCTAGTCTCAGTTTTAGCATAAAACATCTTGATGAAATTTTGATGATGCCTAAAACCTTTGGGGAAATACTCTTTGGTCTGACGAGACAAAAGTTGAACTCCTACTGTACATCTGGCGTTGAGGTAACCCCGCATTTCAGAAAAAGAACATCATACCAACTGTAAAATATGGTGGTGGTAGTGTGACATCCTGGGGCTGTTTTGCTGCTTCTGAACTTGGAGGACTTGTTGTGATAAATGAAACCATGAATACTGCCTCAAAATGAAACAAACCCGGGTTTTGCAGCAGGACAATGATCCAGAATACAGCAGCAAGTCCACCTCTAAATGGCTAAAAAAAATTAAAGTAAAACTTTGGAGTGGCCTAGTCAAAGTCCTGACCTGAATCCTGTTACGGTGCTGTGGCATGACCTTTAAAAAGCACCTCATGGAAATGGAAAACCCTCTAATGTGACTGAATACAACAATTTTGCAAAGATGAGTGGGCCAAAATTCCTCCACAGCGCTGTAAGAGACTCATTACAAGCAAATGCTTGATTGCAGTTGTTGCTGCTAAGGGGGGCCCAACCAGTTACTAGCTTTAGGGGGCAATCACCTTTTCACATAGGGCCATGTAGGTTTCTTCCTTAATAATACAAAGTTTCATTTAAAAACTGCATTTTGTGTTCAGTTGTATTGTCATTGATTAATTGTCTCTATGGTCTCTACCCCTGACCAATCGCAACAGTGTAGGCGTGGTTGGGGTCAGACTGCAAAATTCGAGCACGTCAGCCAAGAGGAGAAGAATGCAAAATTACCCTGTACAAAATTGGAGAATTATGGAGTATTTTATAAAAAGAAACTTGAAATCTAATATATATATAATTTTTTTTTAACTTGAAATGAGCAGCATAGAACCCTTTCAAGAGTATGATTTGAGCATATCACAGTTCAAAGTGGGGCTGCACGGCGGCTAAGGTTCAGGGTTCAAATCTCCGTTGGGCATCTCAGTGTGGAGTTTGCATGTTCTCCCCGTGCGTGCGTGGGTTTTCTCCAGGTACTCCGGTTTCCTCCCACATTTCAAAACCATGCATGTTAGGTTAATTGGCGACTCTAAATTGTCCATTAGATTGTGAATCTGAGTGTGAATGGTTGTTTTTCTGCCCTGCGATTGACTGGCGACCAGTCCAGGGTGTACCCGCCTCCCGGCCAAAAGTCAGCTGGGATAGGCTCCAGCAAATCCGCGACCCTAATGTGGATAAGCGGTATAGAAAATGGATGGATGGAGAGTTCAAAGTGACCACTGGATTAATATTTGTGTTTTTTTACAGTTATTAACAGTAAGGCGGCTAGTGTTGTGAAGTGATGAAACTGATGATCCAGTGCTTTCAAAAAGGGTGACCTCTGAGAATGTGCAGCAGTGTTGAACGCAGAATCAAGAAAGAGCTGCTGCATTCAGCAACATCACACACTTCTTCTAATTGTGATTTATGAGCGTGATTAGACTCACCAGGGTGCTCGTTCGTCTTTGCGGACGCTCGCTGCCAAAAAGATGACAGCGGCGGGGCCTGGCATCCACGATGCTCCTGTTTAGTTATGTGGCCGCGGAACTTTATCTTTTTTAATCTGGCATCTCTCTCTTCTGCAAAACATTAAAATTAGCTCTCATTATGATGCAGTAGAGTTGTACAAGAACAGTAAGTAACACATCAGCACCTCTCTGACAGAGCTTTATCATCTTTGCAATGACAAAATGTAGTCTTGCATGTCATTAGATGGTGGTACCTAAGTAAGTGGCTGACAGACCGACATGTTTCCTTTTACACTTCATTAATGAGGAATAAATAATGCAGCAGTAGTATTTATAGAATGATGATGTTGTGGCATGAGGAGAAACTGTGAGCTTTTCAGTCCATGTTTATTCGGAAACAATTCCAATGCACAATTAGTGCCTGTCCACACTCATCAGGACAGTGTCTGCTTGCAGGGAATCATTTTGGAATGTCTAGCTTTGTTTTGATTGCTCTGGTGTGGCCTGGGCGCCGACTTAACTCACAAAGCATCAACTGCCTTGCTCAGCAGCCAAACCTGCCCACACCCCCGAATCTTCAAGGGGCTCGGCTATTTGGTTTTGCTTCAGACCACTCTTTGTTTTTTTTGTGTTTGTTTAAGCAGCTTCTTCTTCATTGGTGGATTGTTTCATTAGCTTTAAAGAGAGAGGCAATTAAAACCTTAAGCGTGGATCCCAGCTGTTTTTGCAGGAATGTACAATGAGGATATTTATAACTAAGAAATTTTATATATTTATAACTAAAAAATAATTTAGGTGACCATATGCTTAGGAACTGAATGTGCTTTAAGGCTGCTCGTCCACAGCAAACATACAGTGCTACTTACTCGAGTGTCATGATAATGACTTCAACAATCTGTATATGTTTCGAATGTTGCTCTACATCCCGGGTTCCCAAAGTGCAGGATGCGTATCCCCAGGGGTACGCCAGTTGTAATAGGGGGTACATGAATAAACATTAAAACAATTAGCGCCCAACACTCTCAATTGCGAGTGTGCCTGAACTTGTTACGGTGCAAGGGGAAAGGAGACACAACACAATGTTGTTCATTGGTCTGTGTGCGTCATGAACAAATAATAATAAGTTTGTTGATTATTTTGTGCATTAAGAGTGTCTCATCTTGAAAATTTCATTTATATTGGTGGTCCAGTCGCCATACAGCGGTAAAAACGTGTCAGTGTGAATAAAGATTCCATCGAAAATTAGGCTTTATCGGTGCTTATATGTATTTTTGTGCTTGGGATTGTTAAACGTTCCCCTTCAATTTGGTAATAAATGAATATGCAGATTAAACCACAGCCATTATGAGTAGACAAAAAAAAATGATGCTCAAATTCAACTCATTCAAACGGAAGAATGCCAACATCAGACTGGAATACAAGATACTGTATGTAGGATGAAGACTGCTCATGTGAAACTTTTTCAAAATGTAACCATGCAAAATACACTATTTGACCCGGAATTACTATCAAATTAATTAACCAATCGACTATGTTCAATATTTCTAAAAGATATGTAGAATGATTACCTATCTATTTATTAGTGCTCATCCATCCAGTCATCCATTTTTTATGCCGCTTATCCTCAGGGTCAAAGAAGTATGCTGGAGCCTATCCCAGCTGACTTTGGGTGAGAGGCGGGGTACCCTGTACTGGTCAGTAGTCAATCGTAGGGCAGACAAACAAACATTCACACTCACATTCATACCTATGGACAATTTAGAGTCACCAATTAACCTAACATGCATGTTTTTGGAATGTGGGAGGAAACCGGAGTGCACGGAGAAAACCCACACACGCACGGGGAGAACATGCAAACTCCACACAGAGATGCCCAACGGAGATTTGAACCCAGGTCTTCCAGATCTCCTGACTGTGTGGCCAATGTGCTAACCACTCAGCCACCGTGCGGCCC
>QODF01000290.1:360389-392935 GCA_024372805.1 Oostethus manadensis
TTTACTGGAGCGGTTTGCAGCTGAGTGTGAAGCTTCTGGGATGAGACTCAGCACCTCCAAATCCGAGGCCATGGTTCTCAGTCGGAAACGGGTGGACTGTAGCCTCCGGGTTGGGAGTGAGGTCTTGCCTCAGGTGGAGGAGTTCAAGTATCTCGGGTTCTTGTTCACGAGTGAGGGAAGGTTGGAGCGTGAGATCGACAGACGGATCGGTGCAGCATCTCCAGTAATGCGGGCGCTGTACCGGACCGTCATGGTGAAGAGAGAGCTGAGCCGGAAGGCAAAGCTCTCAGGTGTAAGAATTATGTCTATAAAACCGCAGTAAGGCAGCAATTGATATTTTTTCCGGGGGGGTGAGACCTACCCCAGCCTCACTGCTCCTCTGCTTCACTTCACGGACAGCTGTTTTGTGAACACAGCACAGTTCCGTGGTGGATTTGTCAATATTCATCCAATTATGTCCAATTCTTCTTACAGCTTGCTGATAACCATTAACATGGCATGTGTCTGTGCAGCTCTGATCAGAGGTACGGGTGGGGCCTGTAACTGACCGTCAACTCCTAACCAATTGCAACAGACTAGGCATGGTCGGGGAAAAGGTTTTGGAATCTGAGAACTTTGGCCAAAAAGAGAAGAATGCAGAGTTATCAAATACACAACTTTACTTATGGGGTGTTTTATTAAAATAACTGGGATACAGTTTTATTTTAAAAGCCTCTGAAATGAGCAGGATTGGACCCTTTTATATTTGTCCAAAGAAATAAACATAAATATTACAACTAGAGTGACACTAAGTCACTAAGCCAAAGAATCTCCATTTCAATCCTTTATGGAATTATAGAGTCAGCTAAAAAGTATGAAATATTTTTTTCAATAATTAGTCTCCTGTACAGGCTGAACATGTTTGTGTGTTTGCTCTTCTTCTTCTGCACGTTCAGCTCTGCTCTATGCTACCATCTTTGGCAACGTGACCACAATCTTCCAGCAGATGTACGCCAACACCAACCGCTACCACGAAATGCTCAACAACGTGAGGGACTTCCTCAAGCTCTACCAGGTACCCAAAGGCCTGAGCGAGCGTGTCATGGACTACATTGTCTCCACATGGTCCATGTCCAAAGGCATTGACACAGAAAAGGTCAGAGAACCACTTTGCTTTTTAACACTTTGATCCAAAAGCAATGTCCTGTCAGCTTTTAGCATCTGTTCCCCTTGTCATCAAAATCAGATTCTGCTGCCACTTGACTCTGCTAATCGCCTTGACTTGTTAGAATACTTTCTACTAGAAGGAACATCCTCCAAAATCTACAAAGGTGGTAAAGGGTTCAGACGTTAACTTTCTGGCTAATGCTAACATTTACCTCGGCATATTTTGTACGGTTTGAATATCCATCCTCAAGTCTTAAATAGAAGTATGGCTAGTGCACGCATTAAGCACATACAAAGTATAAAATGTAAAGATAGCCACAGTTAACAGGTTATTTCAGTCACAGTATATGTGTACAGTACTATGGTGTGTTCAAGGACCAACGGCCAAGTAAGAAATCTGAATGCATGAGAAAAAAACATCAGTGAAGCATTAAGACAAACATGTAAAAATGGTGGGCTTTGTATATATATATATATATTTATATTTTTTTTACACAGTGGTATGCACTTTAAATGTACCATCACATCTTTATAAATTATTACTTGTTAACTTGGGAAGCAACTGAGAGAAACAATACTCAGCAAATATGTGCAGTAAATATGCGTAAATTAAATTCATGTCACATTGTTTCTTTGTTTCTCGTGCTGTCCATTAATCCGACTTCCAAAGTTGTGTTTGTGCTAATTACACACCGGAAAAGAATTGTCTTGTGTGTGCTCATCCTGATCGGAGGCCAATTAGCTGATGTTTTTGTCACTTTGGGAATTTTACGCACGACATAATGGCTCTGTGTAAATGCGCCCCCCCAAAGACATCATAGTACGACTGCGGAGCAAAGATGATATTCAAAGCCTGTTGTGTTTCGCTTCACTGGCTTTCTTCTTGCTGTTTAACGAGGCTGCTTTGTGGGGAAGCAGAATGTGTTTGCTTGTGTCGGTTTCATCTAAATGCTTCACTTAATTAGGCAGGATTCCACAGTTCATGTTTCTAAAGCACAACTTACAGCATCTCTGGAACACCAACTGACAAAAGTCAACATCTTATTGTAACTCAAATCTTGTTATAACTCAAATGTAACTCATAACTAATTACTCGTAATTGCATAGCGATTTGGGCTCCAGCTATCGAATATTTTAGAAATCGAGAATTCTACCGAAATTGTTCTTGATTAATCAAGTATTAGGAATAAACATATTTTTGCTTGGTTAAAGAACAATAATGAATACACAAGAGAAAATAAAACAATTTACTAAGTAATGAATGACTAATCTGTTTAATGGGCCGCACGGTGGATGAGTGGGTAGCATCTGCGATTGACTGACGACCAGTCCAGGGTGTACCCCGTCTGGCGGCCAAAGTCAACTGGGATAGGCTCCAGCATACCCGCAACCCTAATGAGGATAAGCGGCATAGAAAATGGATGGATGAATAATTGGTTTAAATAATAGTTTTGGTTCTTAAATTCACATTGTCTATTTTCTGATGGACTACATGATGGTGCTTTTGTAGATGAATTCATCCATCCCAGACTGTAACTACTGGAAAAGAAGAGAAATAATAAAGACTTTACTAAGACAAAATGACATATTACATGAAGTTGATGACTGTGCATTTATAAATCCTAAACTTAGACAGGCTCACTAGAAAGTCTCACTAGAAATAAAATACTTATTATACTTCCTAATAAGATAAGACTTCATTGTTCAAAGTAAAATCACAACACGTGCAATGGAAACTCTCAACTGAGTGAGTGACACATGCACTTCCTTGTTCCATTACTGTAATATCTGCTAGAAATGAGCAGCTACTAATTTGTGAGCTACTTTAAAAAAAAGTTTGCATCTGCAGCTGGGATAGGTTCCAGCATAACCCTGCGACCCTAATGAGGATAAGCGGCATAGAAAATGGATGGAAGGATCTTCTTAACTCACAGCTGCCACATACTGTGCAGAGTTGTTATGACATTCACAGAGAGTCCCATTGTAATGTGTTGAAGAGCAAGGGCTGGCGGTCCAAATGTATTTGTGGCGAGCACCGCAAAATGTACAGAGATCTTTTAAGCGTGGAGTTTTATTTTGAAGTGAGTGTTGGGAACCTGAAGGTCTCTTAAACCTGAAAGATTTTAGTTTTGACACATTTTAGCCGCAAGAAAAAAGAATAAATAATGAACATTAACGGTGTAATAGTGCATGCATTTATAATCAGGTTTGTTGGTGCAAAGGCGTACCGATTTTACACATGGTACACAATAAAAGTGAGGGACAGGAAGTGTTTACGGCATCACGTGTCCACTGGGTAAACAAATACAGTACAGTCCAGCTTTTGGCTACTGGCACTTATGGCTAGCAATAGTGCCAAGGAGAAACCAAAGCTTAAAAACCCTTGTCCGTCGTTGGGGAACGCTTGTTCTTTACAGTGAAATTTGTAAAAGAAAAAATACAAGAGCATAAGATAAAAGCATTGGGGAATGGTACTACAAGCTGGAACTATTAATATTACACTTCTATTTACTTCTAAGTAGACAAAATGGTGACTGCTGATGGTGGTAAGAGGCCGTACGTTTGTCCGCTCTTCTCAGTGCGAACGCATTAATGCAAACAAAAGACTAAGTATGCAATTAATTCATCTAATCCAGACGCAGCCATGGACTATCTGCTGAGGTGTTAACGATGGTTAGCACGGAGGCATGCAGCAAGTACACGGAGTAGCTGCTGCTAATAAAGCTCCATCAAAGTGCTGCTGGTCCTTCTTGAAGGTTACCTGGCAGGGGGAGCACATTCACTTAATTAAGATGATTTCATTAATGCTCTCTTTTCGTTGCCAGGTGACATTTTTTCCCAGGATGTCACCAAGCACAGTAAATTCTGCAAAGTCTGCCATAAAATGCTGCCTTTGTGTCCTCCAGGTGCTCTCCATCTGTCCCAAGGACATGCGGGCCGACATCTGTGTCCACCTGAACCGCAAGGTATGGACAACTCTTGTGCCATTTTGTTGTTTCCATTAAATGTACGCACACTGTCATTCTGTGAGCTAACTGCTAGCAGGTTTTTGCACGCTTGAAGCCTTGTTAGTGTTCACCATGACTGGTACGTACTGGTGCTAAATTGCTAGAATTGACCTTTTGCACATTTGGATCTTAATGAGGTTTTAAGTAGAGCTACAATGTGCAAAAGCAAAAAAGCGAAATATGACAAAAAGCACTTTGATAAAGTACTTTATTGAAAAGAACAATTAAACTGAAATAGCCCGCTATTTACACTTTGCCAGGTAGCATCAAACATGGGACATTGAAAGGTGGAGAAAAGTTTTACTCTCTGATGAGAAAAAAATGTAACCTTGACAATCCAGATGGCTTCCGACGTTACTGGCATGACGAGGAGATCCCACCTGAGATGTTTTCTACCCGGCACAGTGGAGGAGGGTCCATCATGATCTGAGGTGCTTTTTTATTCAGTGGAACACTGGAGCTTCAGGTGGTGCAGGGCTGTGTGGTAACGTCTGTGTGGTAACAGCTAGGTTTTTCAACAGGACAACGCTGCAGTTCACAATGCTTGCTTGACAAAGAACTTCTTCAGGAAAAATAACATCACTCTTTTGGACCATCCTGCATGTTCCCTGATTTAAATCCCATAAGGAAGATTTGGGGATGGATGGCAAGGGAAGATTATAAAAATGGCCATCATTTCCAGACAGTTGATGCCCTTCGTGAAGCCATCTTCACCACTTGGAGCAATGTTCTCACTAATTTCCTGGAAACACTCGCATCAAGCATGCCCAAACAAATTTTTGAAGTGATAACAAGAACAGTGGAGTCTTACTGAGAACTGAGAATTTTTTGTTCTGGTTTGGAGAGTTTTTTGTCATTTTTTTGAGCAATGGTCCTAAACTTTTGATCAGGTGATAAACAGCCTACATCAATTTAATTGTTGTTTTCAATAAATGACTTTTTCAAAGTGCTTTTTGTCACACTCCCCTTTCTTGCTTTTGCATTTTGTAGCTCTACTTAAAACCTCATTAAGATCCAAATGTGCAAAATGTCAATTTTGGCAATTTTTCAAATGGTCTTAAGGTTTTGATCAGGAGTATATGTCCACAAAAGTGAGTTAGATTTTTGCATTAGGACACTTCCACTGGAGAAACACAGCAACGATCCTTGATGCTGTTGGTTACGTAACTACGTGCGTGTGTGTGCGTGTGTGTATGAGTGAGTGAGAGTGCTCACGAGCTGAAGTGGCGCTCAGCAGAGGACACCTTCCGTTGTGTAACAGTTGTCTCCGCTTTCTAACAAAGTCAAAGTGAAAGTGGTCATTCTCAATCAGCTCAAACTGCGCGCGTGTGAAATGAATGGGAGATTTACATTTTTAGGTGTCCACATTTGACTGCATTGTATTTCATAAGAAAGCTTTATTAAGTGGCATTTCAACATTCTCGAGTGTCACACAGTAGAAGTAGGAAAAGAAGTTAAGATCATCTCCGTCCACAGGTGTTCAACGAGCATCCGGCGTTCCGGCTGGCGAGCGACGGCTGCCTGCGATCTCTGGCAGTGGAGTTTCAGACCACGCACTGCGCCCCGGGCGACCTCATCTTTCACGCCGGGGAAAGTGTGGACACGCTGTGTTTCGTAGTGTCTGGGTCGCTGGAGGTCATCCAGGACGACGAGGTCATCGCCATCTTAGGTACGGCCCTTACGTTCTTGAATTTAAGCTCTTTGTTGTTTGCTTTCAAATGCTTTTGAACCTGCATCGCTAGTTAAGTATAAGTTATTGTTTTCATAGGTCCCGTCTGCTTTTATCTTAGAGTCTTGCTGTGTCTCCATCGGTGCACTTACATACTACTCTTAGTCTTTTGAGTGGGTTCACACTGAGAAGTACAGCAACATGCAGTACACAAATGTTGGAGATAATGCCAGTGGTAGTGCTGAATTGTCACAGTCAACATGACAGTTTGGACTTTTGGGCTTGGTTTTTCTCATTTTAGTTAGTCACTGGTTTATTGTATGTTTTGTACACAGTGTACATATATTTTGTTCACAACTTGTTGACCTTTCCTCTGACCTTTCTGGATGCAATATTTTGCCTCTTTGTTGTCTGTTTTTTTGTTTCCTGGGATTATTCTACTGCTCCCGTGGTGAGTTGATGATGATGTTGGCATAGAAATGACTCATCGGGTTTTATTGGAATTGGCTTTTCTGCTGATAGTGCGATGACAAGCTCCACATGGCAACAAACTTACTGGCTCAATTAATTTGTCTGCAGCCTGGAATTATTTCCAAGTTTCAGCTTTGGACTGTAAACACGTGTAAGTGAGTGTCGTTATAAGATGTCTGCAGGCGTTGTGTAAGCCCAACCTGATCACAGGACGGCAGCCATGAAGATGGGGATTCTTACCGCATCTTTCCATCACTTGACACAGCCGTCAACTTTGGTCAAGAGCTATGTATACTATATTGGGTAATACGAGTGTAACAGTGACTATAGGGTTGTATTTTAAGTCTAGAGGGCTTTAATAATCGTTAAAAAAATGAAGATGCGGTAAACAGGTTGTCTAGGCTCTATGAAAATATTCAGTTTAAGGAATCCTACTTCGTGGAAATTCACTTATGGTCGGGTCTGGAACCAATTACCCGTGGTAAATGAGAGATTACTGTAACTTTTATTACATATTGCAGCATTTGGCTCAGCATTTGTCATAGACAAAGAGTATTTATCTGTGAAATGCATTCATTACACAAGATGTGGCCTTGGTTTGAGGGAAAAACTCCCAATAATATCAGTATTGAATATCTAACGTCGCGCATCTCTACCTTAAGGCTTTACTGAACCTTCCTGTCTCTTCTTCCTTAGCAGAACTGGGTCAAAATCCATCCTCATTCCTGTTACGTGTACAATGGCAGAAAAAGATTTGGGACAAAATTCACACAGAAACGAATTACACAAACACATAAGTGTTTGTTTCATGTGGGAAGTACAGTACAGTGGATTAGTGGGTAGTAAAATACTTAACATAAGACGCTCACAGCCAAATGGTCAAATCAAACAGCGGTAAAGGTCATAAAGTGCTACCTGGGGTTCATCATGCAGATGTTATTGAGGCCACAGGGTCATCCATGCGTAGGTGATAGAAATACGAGGAGGCCTCTGTGGTCACCGGATGCTGAGGGTAGCGGGGACATTAATGAAAGCTATCCATCCATCTTCTATGACAAAGTCAAAACGTGTGAAGACAAATTGTGGCTAAGAAATGCAGAGTGGAGTGAGACCTCCATCATACTCATTAAAAAAACGTCGTAGAGCTAGAATGGATGTCTCCATCAGTTTAGACAATCTTTTGATTTGACATAAGTTCTTCTCTAGGATCGTTATACATCTTTATTGCAGAAAGTCCACAGAACTCCCTTCTCTGGCAGGAGGTGGTTCCACTGGCACACCTGCAAAGGATTTCTGCAGCTACTTAGGCTCACTGCTCTCAGCTGATATTGCAGGATGATTTTAACTGAACAAAAGGTGTACAGGGCCTCTGCAGAGATGCTGTTACCCAGCTGGTCACTCATCACCGTCCATACACTGGCATTTGGAGTGGCAAGGTTCCCGTTTTGAAGTATGGCCTCTTTAACACTGCAGAGAACTGCAGTAATGGAATCCCAGTTTACTGATGATTTTTTGGGGCATTTAGTTAAAGAACAAATAAAATGGAATTAGCATTGATAACAAACATTCTGACATATTTCACAATAAATCATATTGTCTACTCTATCATGTGGCTTTAAATCAAAGATATTAGTTATACAATATATATTAGCTACCTTACAATTTACAGATATCTTTAGACAAAGTAAAAAAAAAAATGACTGAAAGCACTTAATGTGGACATATCACATGATGCATTAGATGGAAAATTCTAATGTTCTTTACTTTGCAGATGCATTCATGTTTTTGGTCTTTTGCATTCGCTACCTATACAATATAATTTAGCATAGATTGTAAGACATTTAGCATTGTATTTCTGCATTAGCATCAAAGCTGAGAGCTTTTGTACCAACTTTAAACAGACTCACGTTTAAAGCTGTAAGCTGTGATTTGGAGAAACGGTGTAACAAAAAGTTTGTTTTGAACTAGTCATTCCAAAGGCGCACGTATCTGTCTGATCCCTACAGGCAATGAAGCGTAGCCTTTTTAAATAAATAACTATTTGCGTTGCTTTATTATGAAAACTAAAGGAGGAGGATGCAGGAGGCAACAAAAAGTAAGAATCGGGAATGACCATTGTGAGTTGCATCACAACTTTTGCCCACTTTGGAGTGTTGTGACTGGATGTGAGTAAGTCATCCTCAGAGAAAGCTTTTAAACCACAAATTAAAATTTTACACGCACAAAACAACACGGATGAAGACGAGAAGAATGAGACTATTTTGGTTTCGTTTTGAGCATGTCGTTGGTGATGACATCATCGTCTGATTATGTAATCACTGGAAAATCACATCTTTATTAACACCAAAAGTATGACAGCAGAAAAGTTCATTTTCATTGAACAAAACAGCACAAAAGACAGATTATTTTTATTTCCTTTTCAGCATTCCGGGTTAATATGTTTAATATCCCCGAAACGAAAGCGACACAAATGATGGTTTCAACTGAACCTAGTAGCACAAACAAGGACGGACAAAAAAAGACAATTTTCGTTTCATTCGGAGCTTGTTGACAAGTGTGTGACCACAGTTGACGTTTAATAAATGTGTAATAACTCCAAAACGAACGCAGCACAAACCTTAATTTTAACTGCACAAAACTCCACTAAATGAGACAAAAAAAATGAGACTAATTTGGTTTCATTCTGAGCATGTCGGGGGGGTTACGTGACCTGTTAAGAAACGCATAATTTTTTCAAAAGGAAAGCAGCACAAACTTTAAGTTCAACTGAACCGAATAGCACAAACAAGGACGGTGAACATGAGACTATTTTGGTTTCATTCAGAACTTGTTGGCAGGCCGATTTATGTAACAGTTTAAAACTTTAACTGTTAATATCTCAAAAATGAAAGTAGCACAAACGTTCATTTAAATTGCACAAATTAGCACAAACGCAGTACAAACAAATGGGATTGTTTGGGTTTCATTTGGACAAAATGGGGGGGGTGGGGGTGGGGGGCGGGGGGGGCTACATGACCTTTTGTTGACCTATAAAAGAAACTGTAATAACTCACAAAAAGAAAGTAGCACAAACGTGAATTTTAACTGGACAAAACAGCACAAACAGCGCAAACAAATGAGACTATTTGAGCAGAGTTATGCGCAGGTTGTGGGGCCAACTTCACCCAGGTTAGTCAGCCTCCTTTTGAACGTGTATGCTGAACTATGTAATTTGTTTTTCCTGGGCATAACATTAGGTACATCTCATGTGTCCATTGGCTTTCTCTTCTTCCTCCAATCTCTCCTCAAATTTCTATCTCAGAAAGTTATTTCTTTGCTTGCTTGCTAGTAAATAAACTTTCAAACCTAACTGCAAATGCTATTTAGCCTTTAAAGGCAACTGAGCTGCTAAATCAATTTCATTCGGTCTGACCTCAACACTTTTTATGAACTTTTAGGCCTTTTAATTCACTTACAACAACACAGAGAGCTCCAGTCTGACTGATTTTAGCTGAAGAGATTTTATTTAAAACTAAAAAAGTCATGCTTTTGTGTCTTATTTGTGCTGCACAGCACCTCAGATCCATTAACCCCAAAGAGAGACGCTGAATAGGACCAATAGTTAAACATAGTTTACATTTTTAGCTTTGCTATTATGGTTTTTCAAACTTGTTCTAATTAAAAATCTATTTTGTTTTAAAAAATCTGTTTTGTTGTTGAATAGGGCTTATTATTATTAAAAACTACATGTATATTTAAGCAAATTGTGTGTACACGGACGCCACCTTCGTGTGTGCTAGGAGTTATTTCCTGAATAGTGTTTCTCACCTTCTTTATCTATATATGTATATGTGAACGCTCTTTCAAAAAAACCATTTTTATCACTTCCTGTGGCCAAAGATGTGTCAGGACATGACTTTGACGTTGAATATATACACCACCAAGCTGTGGTGTTCGGACTGAACACATGAAGAAATAGCAGTGATGCATACTGGACCAAAATGCAAAATGTTCTACACGCTCCAGCTTGAATCTCATTTGGGACGAGAGGCTGACATCAAAGGGACAATAATCTGATGAGTGCCGGGGAGAGGGGGTGGTGTGTGAGGGCCACGTGCGGGCCTCTGCTCTCCATCATGACCAATGAGCTCCCTCAGAACTCCCCAGTTGGGTTTCTGGCACTTGAAGAACCACTTTAAGTGCACAAACTGTAACTTAAAGAACCACTTTAAGTGCATGGGAAAAAAAAGGCGACCCAGTTCCTCTGCTTCACAATCAGCATACACTCTGTAGTCACACACCAACACGTCTTTGTCGTCTTGGTCCAGAACTCCTGATCGGAGATGTTGTAATTTAGGATGACAGGAACTATGTGTCTCGGTTGGTGCACTTGCATACTTCCGCTTAGTCTTTTAAACACATAAGTGCATTCACACTAGTACAGCAAAATGCAGTACACTGTTAGTATCTCCATGTTGCACTCAAAACATTAGGCGTGGGGCCTAATATTCAAGCTCAATTAAATATTAGTCAGTGACAACACACCTGACCACAAAATGCAGTTTTAAAGTTAAACTTTTATTATTAAGGGTAAAAAAAATTAAAAGCTACACGGCTCTGTGTGAAAAAATAATTGCCATCTAAACGTAATAACTGTTTGGGCCAACCTTAGCAACAACTGCAATCAAGTGTTTGCAGTAACTTGCAATGTGTCTCTGACAGCGCCGTGGAGGAGTTTTGGCCCACTCATCGATTGCAGAATTGTAGTAATTCAGCCACATCGGAGGGTTTTTCAGCATGAATCTTTTTTGTTTTGGGTCATGCCACAGCATTTCAACAGGATTCAGGTCAGGACTTTGACCAGGCCACTCCAAAGTCATTTTCTTTTCTTCAGCAGCTCGCAGGTGGACTTGCTAGTATGTTTTGGATCATTGTCCTACTGCAGAAGTGCCTTTCATCTTGAGATCACAAAAAGATGGCTGTACATTCCCTTTCAGTAGTAGTGAATTTGCATGCAGGGACAGTTGGTGCTTCAGGACGTTTAAGTGGCCGGCTAATAACAGATAAACGTCACCCCGTCCATCATCCTTGGTGACACCATGTTTTTTAGCGCCTCTTCTGGTGGTGGCAGCTGTGTGATGGTCTTGGTCTGTTTTGCTGCTTTAGGACCTGGAAAACGTGCTGTGATAAAATCAACCACAGATTCTGCTGTCTACCATATATTCCTGGAGAAGGAATGGCGAGGAATATGTCAAGGGTGCAAAATAAATGAGTGGAAACACTACAACACAAAATCCTGGAAAGTATTGGGCAGAAAATGGAAAACAATGAAAATTGAACTAATACTACAGAGGATGGATAACCTGGAGCAATAAATCTAAACCATAAAACAAAACATCAGAGATTAAGGGCGGAGAACAAGGTATTACAGGATAGTAATGCTGCCTTGAGCGCTGCTCTCAAAAAAGGTAATGAAGCAAAAAACAAAGTCGTCGAGCAATTGAGGAACATAATTGATGACATGGACCAGAATACACAAATAAACTATGTTCTCATGACAGGGCTCCAGATGAAACCCAGGTCATATGCCAGGGCAGCCAGGAATAAAGAGGAATCAGATGAAGTACTAAAAACAGCTACTTTTCTACATTTAAAGAAACTTGCATCCCGGTCTATGGCAGCAACAATACCACTAATCACAACTACATTTTTTACTAACTTCATTCTGTTATGAGTCCATTGTGCTCACCCATTACCCAACTATTTTCTGTTCTTTTTTATACTTATTATTATTTATTATGACTTATATTAATTACTTACAGTGACAACAACTTTACCACATTGTCATATTACCTTTTTCCTATTTATTTGAAACTTACTAAGAGTTCATTTGGAATACAGGAAGTATTGCAATTGGTGTGAAACAGACTGTGGAACTGTGAATTGTATTATGTGATGTATTCCAATGTAACTTGTATGCATGTTCAAATAAAATAATCCATTAGCAATTATTGAGTTAATTTTCACTTCTACTTCACGATTGAGAGGACAGTACAAGCTCAAGGGCTGATTTGCCTCGAGACGAAAGTGACATTCAAAGCGAGAGACTGGCAAAGTGTGTGACGAAAGGAAATAGGCTGTTCATTCCCGATAGTGAAGAAGATGAGAAAGATGAAGACAGCAATAAATGACTTTTCTGGTAGGCTATTGTTTAACTAGCTGTGTTACGTGTAGTGTTGGGCACTGGTTTGGAAAAATAATTATTATTATTATGTACCAAATATCCCATGTATAGACGTAATAGACATTTTTTTCTCTTCATATTTAGTGGGTGTGGCTTATGTTATACAGTAAGCATCTTCAAGCATAAAAATTGCTAAATCGGTGGTTCTCAAATATTCTCTGTCATGAAAAAATTTTAATATGACATTTTTTTGCACTTGCCGCGAACTGCTAAAATTTACTGTACAAACTGAACTCAAAACCGAAAATATAAATTGCATGCTGAGTACGACAAATGTGTACATGTTGGCAGGTGTCTACTGATACTGTGGTGTCTGCTGCCACAGTTTACTGCAGCAGGTCTGATACTAATTAACAGCGATAAACAAAAGATTATTATGCTTGCTAAGTTTTGTGACAAAGTAGCTTAATTGCCAACACCAATCCCTCCTGCTACATCTTTTGATTCTCTGGCAGACCGGGTGTAAGTGAGGTGCGTTAAGAAGCAAAGTTACAGTGCATGCTGCCATCTACTGTACAGAGTTGTAACAACAAGTAATGAGCGAGAATGAACAGGTAATCCCAAATCAATTTATGGTGGTCCAAATTTATTTGCGACGGCTCGCGATAAATAAATGTATGTTTGGGAAACAGGATTTTAGATTTGGGACAGCACTTCACTGTCAAAATTGATGCACTCAGAAGTGTAATGATGATCCACTTAAGACACAGCTAAAGTGTCCCAGTCGCCCCCTTCAGGGCATCTGAAGACTCACACTTCCACACAGCTAATTGGCCAGGAGTGATGGGTCCTCAGGGAGCTCATTCCAGAATCCGGTTCATGAGGGATTAGGCCCCTCAGGGGGTTGGAGGACAGCTTGTCAGAAAGGGATGCAATCACTGACACACACACACAAACACACACACACACACACACACACTCACATACACTTAAGAACATACCAAACTTTGTATCAGCTGTGTTTTTAAAGCTTGTGAGCAATATGGCGGCTCATGGTCAGTAGTTCTGTGGGTCATCATTCTGACTCACACTGCTGACATCTTTGACACAGATTCTCCTCATGATTAGCTCCAATTTCTGCGCCTGTGCAGACCCAAATAGATCTCCCGAGGCATTTTTAGCTCATAAGGCAAAATGAGAAGTGATGAATTTGCACTCTTGCTTTTTTTTGTACATTGAATTCATCTTTTTTTAAATGTCATTATTATCATTACAAGCCTGGCGTTGCCTGGGAGACGGTGCAAACATAATGTATCATTCATGTGCTGAGAGATGATCATGTTGGAGTCATGCTGGCTGCTGATAAGATGAGAGTCCAGGTGGCACAGTGACAGAGCTGCTCAAATGTCAACACAATAGACACAATTATCAGGCAGCAAGTCACTCCACTCTGTTTGCAAACATGCACAGGGGATGAAATTGCTGGCCAAGCAATGGAATTGTATCCTCTAGTGGTGTGCCAACACATCTTCACCTGTCGGTTTAGGGAGCACCACCAGGCTCTAGTATAGGGCCCTTTCATACTAATGGTGGGCAGTACATTTGGTACCTGCGCCTTCAGTGGGGACTTAAGCGGCCCAATCCATTTTTTAATACCAGCACTATCACGTCACAATTATACAAACATTCAGTAATATATACAAAACACAATATTACAATATGTGACATTACAGAATTGGCCATGAATATTGTTCATTCATTCATTCATTTTCTATACCGCTTATTCTCATTAGGGTCGCGGGTATGCTGGAGCCTATCCCAGCTGACATTGGGCGGGAGGCGGGGTACACCCGGGACTGATTGCCAGTCCCGGGTGGGGCACATATAGACAAACAAAGACATACAAACATTCACACCTAATGGGCAATTTAGAGTCGCCAATTAACCAAACATGCATGGGTTTTTTTGAATGTGGGAGGAAACCGGAGTACCCGGAGAAAACCCACACACGCACAGGGAGAACATGCAAACTCCACACAGAGACGCCCAACGGAGATTCAAACCCAGAACCTCCTGACTGTGAGGCCAACATGCTACCCATTCATCCACCGTGCGGCCTATGAATATTGTTACTACAGCAAAAAACCCAGTTAACCGTTTATCTTCCAATACATTCACTCTCAACAACTACAAACTTCTACATTATGTCATCTAGAGGAGTTCTCAATCAATATTTATCTAAAAACATCAAAAATGAACACTCACCACACACTTATACATTTTGCTCTATATTGACTGTCCCGCCTGCCTCTGTCGCGCTGTCTCCACCACCTGCCATGTCCCTACCGCCGTCCCCCTGCTCCTCCTCATCGGTGGCCAGTGGGTCTGATATGGATTTGGTTCATTGTAAATAAACGGTTAATCAAACCTATTTGATTGTGTAACCGGGAATTGCAAAAATGATGTTCAGGAATTGGGTAATAAAAGTTAATCTCCCATGCAAACACAAGTGAGAAGGCCCGACCATGAGCAATGCGTCTTTTACGCACAGTTGCTTCGGATTTCATCCCTATTATGAATGGTTTGTGTTTAGTCATATTACATATACATATTATATTACATATTCATATTACAAGTACTTTATAGGTTACTAAATATGAGTGTCTATTATTAAACTGCTTTCCTTACTGGTTGCCACCCTGTGCCTCCGACGCTTTGATAGTTTTTGTTTTGCCTTCTTCTGACATCATTGAACCGTTTTTTTACACGGGGCAACGGTTCTCAGCGCTTCACTACAAACCTGATTTACGATACTTGTAAACTCCTCCCAGGCCGCTTTTGCATCATCAGCCCGTGGAGGTCTGCTTGCGTGGACATATTTTTGGGCACGTCGAGCTTGGACCTCCTGGACCAAAACATCATCATTTTTGTCTTAGAGAAGTTTGGCCGTCTTCCGCTGTCTTCATCCATATTCAACCAAACTTGCAATTCGCTTTGCCAGCGGCGCATGTAAAGGTGAGAAGAGGAGCTCGATTGATTGGTGAAGATTTGACCCGGTTGTGCTAAACCCAGTCACGTCTCCTCCCTCTTTGCCACTTGCGCCAGTAGGAGGGACGTAGGCGTACTTACACCAAACTGCGCGTGGCACGGAATTGCAAAATGCGCCTAAAACATGCCCATGGGCTTGCATGCGCCTGGTCTACGAAATTAGAGCCCCACGTATCTAATGTCATGGTGTTTATTATTATTGCGTGTGTGTGTTCATCAGGTAAAGGAGACGTATTTGGCGACGTCTTCTGGAAGGAAACTACACTGGCACACGCATGCGCTAACGTGAGGGCGCTGACATATTGCGACCTGCACGTCATCAAAAGGGAGGCGCTGCTCAAAGTGTTGGACTTCTACACGGCATTCGCCAACTCTTTCTCCAGGAACCTCATTCTGACCTGCAACTTGCGCAAAAGGGTGAGTACACTTCAGTGGTGTGTGATCAGGTCCAGCAAAGCCTTCTCTGCTGGCCTAAACACTACCAGAAACACTGAACTATATTTACATCTTAAATTATAGTATTTGTTTCATGAAATGGTATTGATTTATTCCCAACAAGTCTGTTATCTTTCGTTTAATAAGATTTCAGCTTCAGCTTTTCAGTGTAATCTTCCCAGTACCTTCAAAATCGGGAGTGCTGGCCCATGTCACATAAACACTAATAGCAATGGGAATGTTTCTTTAACCAAGGATTGCAGGAATTGATTTGTTGATGTCTAAAAGCCTATTCCCAAACACTCAAAGTTACTAGTGCTCTTGAACACATCTTCATATGAACAATGCAGCGCTTAGTTTATCCCGTTCCAACATGAATAAAGGAGATAGACACGGTGTTGTTCATCGTTCTGTGCGTGTTATATGAACAAATAAGTGAGTTTGTACTGTATGTATATTTTTTTATAGTTTTATAGTATTTTCATTCAGCCCCAAGCTTGGGAAAGAGTTTGCTTGCTACTTCCACTGGAAATCTTCTAGACCAGTGCTGTAGTGTAGAGGTCTGGAGTTGTTTAGAGACGATGTATTGGCAGATAACTGGTTTAGTGGGTATGTTGCTTTAGTAATAATGGTGTCATGCTTTGTGATGTAGCTCGCATGACATCGTGCTAGTTTCTGTTGGTATACTCCTGTTTTGTAGTTACTTCCTGCTTTGCTGTGTTTGGAATGCTTCTTCTTTACGTTAATCACTCGCGCCTGTTACTAGTTTCTCTTTCTCTCCCATTTAGTTCAGGTGTGCGCTCCTTTAGTTTGTTGGACCAGTGTCAATGTGTACAGCTCTTGGTTGGAATCTGCTGCTGCACTGCAGCACGTATTAGTAAGACATTTAGCTTGCAAGTGGTTCCTGCTTTCTGCATCCTGGGGCCGTCGCCTTAACACCAATAAAAACTTAATAATTGCAACACTGTGTTACTGCATTTTTGTATATTATTGAATGTTTGTAAGGATAAGCGGTATAGAAAATGAATGAATGTTTGTATTATTGTGATGGGATAGAGGTGGTATTAAGAGGTTGATTAAACCACTGAAGGCCCAGGTACTACACGGGCTCCCCACTGATACACAAACACACACACACACACAATCAGATGCTTATGCTAATTGTTCATTCTGCTTCATTGTTCATTCTGATGTCAGCATTTTTCTGGTTTACAGCACTTTGATGTAAACAAGTCAGTGAAATATTCTTTGATCTCAAGCATCCATTTCTATTCACAGTATTCCTTGTCATACATTAGAGTCCATATTTACACACACTATTGAGTATGAAGACGAAGCAGACAAAACAAACATCTAACAAGTTCTCTTCCTGCCCCCTTCATCGCCTACCTTCATTCCACCCTTCGCATGTTCTTTCATGTTCACATGCTGCCACACTTCTGTTGTTGGCTTTCGGCTGCCGTGGTTATCAATTATTTAGCACACACAGTCGGCCTGCGCCTCATTATGTCCTCTGACCTGCTGATGGCGTCCAAGCAGGAAGTGTTGATTTCATTATTCATCTATCATTAGCAATGCCTTTTGTAGAATCGAAAGTGTGCTTGGAAAAGTGGTGTGTGCGTGCGTGCGTGTGTGTGCGTGCGCGTGTTGTTCTGCTCTTTTTAATTGTATTAAGTCTGATCTTAAATAGACATTTTATTTTTTGTCAGTTCCAGGAGGCCAGGGTAGTTTGTAATGGTATTTCTGTGTAAAAAATATCTAAGATGTAATGAAGGCTTCTAATAACATAGAATACAAATATAAAATGTATAATTAAAAAAGTCATGTGAAAATTTAGCATACAATAAAGATGAATGCGGCCGCACGTTGGCTGAGTGGGTAGCACAATGGCCTCACAGCCAGGGGGTAAGGGTTCGAATATTCGTTGGGTATCTCTGTGTGGAGTTTGCATGTTCTTCCCGTGCGTGCGTGGGTTTTCTCTGGGTACTCCGGTTTCCTCCCACATTCCAAAAACATGCATGTTAGGTCACAATCTGCCCAGTGATTGACTGGCAACCAGTCCAGGGTGTACCCCACCTTTCGCCCAAAGTCAGCTGGGATAGACTCCAGCATACCCGCAACGCTAATGAGGATAAGCGGTATAGAAAATGAATTAATGAATGAATGAATAAATAAAGATGAATGCCGTCAAATGGCCTTTATAATAATTATTTAACTTCAAAGCCAGACGAGGCCTCAGGCAGTTTAGAATTTACTAGGTGTGTCACGAGACACCTAACTCATGAGAACAGATGAGGCACCAGAATGGGTCTGCGAGCCCAACACCATAGGAAACACATATCGTGATGCTTGCACCACCATGCTTCACTGTGTACTTTGGCTTGAATTCAGAGTTTGGGGATCATCTCACAAACTGTATGCAACCCTTGGACCCAAAAAGAACAATTTTACTCTCATAAGTCCACAAAATGTTCCTCCATTTCTCCTCAGGCCAGTTGATGTGTTCTTTGGTAAATTGTATCCTTTTCTGCATTGGTTTTTTTTTTTAACAGTGGGACTTTGTGGGACTTTGCCCATTTTCCTCAGGCCTTCAAAGAGAAATGCATGTTCAACAAGTGCTAGTTTCATTCACTATGGGCCACTTGATTCACATCTGTTTTTTCACAAAATTGATCACTGATTGAATGCCACACTGCCATTTTTTTTAAACTCACCCCTTTCAACTAATTGCCCAAATGTACAGCCTTAGGAGCGTGCGTATCATGAGTGTTGGGCCTTGTTTGTTTTCTGAGAATCTACTGCACTTACTGGTAGTTTGTTTGCCATGTAGCAATAAAAATATACTAATAACAGTGATTCGTCTGGTTAGTCACATTGCACTTCTATTGTTCTGAACACTACTATATGTATGATGTGTGATATGAAACGGAATCACCGATACTTGAAACTTGGTGTTGAACCAAATGAGTGTCAATAAAACCACTTGGTGATTAAGTTTGCAGAAAGGCAGGGAGTACTTTTAGTATTACTGCAAACTTGCCAACAAGTACACATTAATTGTACTCAACATGCAACTTAACTCTTAAATACGCTTGTATGCTTCATAGCTCTCAATTTTTGTTGCATTTTGTTGTTTTCACTTTTGAGTAAAGCCCGTAATAATGAATTGGTATGCGCTTTATCAAAGCCTCTCAAAGCGCTTACACTGAGGTCATCATTGTTCATTCACACCACACTTGGTGATGGTAAGCCACTATGTAGCCACAGCTGCCCTGGGGTAGACTGACGGAAAGTGAGGCTGCCAGTGTGCGCCATCAAACCCTCCGACACTCACACGCACACCACTTTCATACTAGGCAATGTGGGTGATGTGCCTTGCTTAAGGGCACAAGGAATATATACTGTGATATATTATATTATATTATATTATATAGATATTATTCCCAAGTGGAAGAGTGAGGTTACAGGGAGAAGAGATAAAGAAAGTGGAGGATTTTAAGTACTTAGGGTCAACAGTCCAGAGCAATAGAGAGTGTGGAAAAGAGGTGAAAAAGCGTGTGCAGGCAGGCTGGAATGGGTGGAGAAAAGTGTCGGGTGTGATAGAAGAGTTTCAGCTAAAATGAAAGGAAAGGTGTACAAAACTGTGGTAAGACCAGCGATGTTGTTTGATTTAGAGACAGTGCCTCTGAGGACAAGACAGTAGGCAGAGCTGGAGGTAGCAGAGATGAAGATGCTGAGGTTCTCTTTGGGTGTGACCAGGATGGACAGGATCGAGAATGAGCACATCAGAGGGACAGCACGTTAGCATGTTAGAGGTTTTGGAGATAAAGCCAGAGCGGCCAGACTGAGATGGTTGGGACATGTCCAGAGGAGAGATAGTGAATATATTGGTAGAAGGATGCTGAGTTTTGAATTGCCAGGCAGGAGGCCTAGAGGAAGACCAAAGAGGAGGTTTATGGATGTAGTGAAAGAGGACATGAAGATAGTTGGCGCAAGAGAAGAGGATACAGAAGACAGAGTTAGATGGAGGCAATTGATTCGCTGTGGTTGGCTTATCCCTAACGGGATAAGCTGAAAGGAAAAGAAGAAGATATTATATTATATTATATAGACAATATATATATATAGATATTATCAGTTTTTCAATAGTATTTCAAATTAGGGCGGGGGGACCTTGAAAACAATTCTGTCCATTGGGGGGGGCATGACAGAAAAGAACAACTGTGTGTGCCAATGTGTGTGCAACAGCACTGAGGCCCAGCAGTGTTTCAAGTGTTGAGAATGAGTGTCTTGTTCCATTCAATGAAGCAGCTCGATGCCGTCCTCAGCACTTCTTATCTCTTTAGTGGACCCCAACATGAACAAGAACACTTTTACTAATGGAGTAGACCTTACTTTTCATGCTGAGTGAGCATCAGCATGGCTGAGTCCACGGTACTCCCTAGGGGTCGAAGGTTAAATGTGAAAATGCAGCAATGCATGACAGTCTTTGCAGAATTTATAGACTGACTCAGCATTTTTTTAAACTCTTATGTTCATGTTGAAAAATGACCAAAATGTAAAATATGCACATTTATTATAATTTGTTTAATCTGCTTAACCTTTCACTATAGTGATATGACACAAAATTCCCGACAATCTATAATTATACCGGTGTTTCCCACAGGACTGCAATCTAATAGTGGTGGAATGACATACAGTGGAAGCAGTTATTATCATTAATCTGTAAAAGTATATACTGTACATATTCTGTATATGTATATATCCCAGATGGCGCCGCGGATGGCCGTCTTGATGTCTTGGTGCGCTCTGTTTTGTCTTGTTTTTATACATAAATTGTGTATCTGCGTGCTCTTNTTGGTGCGCTCTGTTTTGTCTTGTTTTTATACATAAATTGTGTATCTGCGTGCTCTTACACCCGTGAAGAGCTCATTAACATCAAAGGTACTACCTCTGTCCACATGCAGGAATATACATTTTGCTCATACAAAGTGCATTATTATTTTATTTACTTGTTTCATTCCATTCCATTTTCCCCCGCTTATCGGGGTTCGGGTCGCGGGGGCAGCAGTTTCAGTAGGGAAGTCCAAACTTCCCGGTCCCCAGCGACCTCTTCCAGCTCTATCGGGAGGACACCAAGGCGTTCCCAGGCCAGCTGTGAGACATAGTCCCTCTATCGTGTCCTAGGTCTTCCCTGGGCATGCCCGGAACATCACACCAGGGAGGTGCCCGTTAGGCATCCGGACTAGATGCCCGAGCCACCTTAACCGGCTCCTCTCGATGTGAAGGAGCAGCGGCTCTACTCTGAGCTCCTCCCGGATGGCTCAGCTCCCCACCCTATCTCTTAGGGTGAGTCCAGCCACCCTACGGAGGAAACTCATCTCTGTCACTTGTATTCGCAATCTCGCTCTTTCGGTCATGACACATATCTCATGACCATAGGTGAGGGTGGGAACAAACATTGATATCGGTAAACTCTCTTCACCACGACGGTCCGGTACAGCAACCGCATTACTGCTGACGCTGCACCGATCCGTCTGTCGACCTCACGCTCCAACTGTCCCTCACTTGTAAACAAGACCCCGAAATACTTGAACTCCTCCACCTGAAGCAAGACCTCACTTCCAACTCGGAGGATACAGTCGACCCGTTTCCGACTGAGAACCATGGCCTCGGATTTGAGGTGAGTCTCATCCAGAAGCTTCACACTCAGCTGCAAACTGCTCCAGTAAACGCTGAAGGTCACAGCCTGATGAAGCCATCAGGACCAAAATCGTCTGCAAATAGCAGAGATTAGATCCTAAGGTCACCAAGCTGGACTCCCTCAATGCTTGGCTGTGCCTGGAAATTCTGTCCATGAAGGTTATGAACAGAACCGGCAGCCTTGCCAGAGGCCAACATTCACCGGAAACAAGCTTGACTTACTGTTGGCAATGCGAGCCAAACTCCTGCTTCGATGGAGGTCAGCAAGCCCTTGTCCGCACAGTAAACAGTGTGAACTGGGGACCACTTACCCTCTCCAAGGTCAGACGGTTTACCAGAACCTCTTCGAGGCCGACTGAAAGTCGTGCTCCATAGCCTCACCGAACTCCTCCCACACCTAAGTTTTTGCTTTGACCACCGCCGAATTCACGTGCAGCTTGAAATGCCGGTACTTGTCAGCTGTCCCACAAGCCATCCATGATTGATAGGACTCCTTCTCCAGCTTGATGGCAGCCCTGCCCCTTGGTGTCCACCATCAGGTTTGGGTCTTGCTGCCACGACTGGCACCGACCACCTTGCGGCCGCAACTACGACTGACTGCCTCAGCAATGGAGGCACAGAATACGGCTCCTTCAGACTCAATATCTCGGTTCCTACCCAGGATGCAGGCGAAGCTCTGCTGGAGATGAGAGTTGAAGACTCGATGAACGGGAGACTCTGCAAGACGTTGCCCGCACCCTCACTACACGGTTGGGTCTACCTGGTCTGTCCGGCATCCTCCCCCGCCATCTAATCCAACTCATCACCAGGTGGTAATTAGTTGATCGCTCAGTCCCTCTCTTCACCTGCGTGTCCAGAGCATGCGGACGCAGGTCTAATGATACGACTATAAAGTCGATCATCGACCTGCAACCTAGGGTGTCCTGATGCCAAGTGCACTTATGGACATCCTTATGTTCTAACATGGTGTTCGTTGTAGACAAACTGTGGTTCGCACAGAAGTCCAGCAACAACACACCACATGGGTTCAGATACCAACCATACCCCTCCAAGTCACACTGTCATTGCCCACACGGGTCGTCTGGGAGTATCCCAGTAGAACTATGGAGTCAACAGCTGGGGTACTCACCAGAACTCCTCTGATAGACTCCAAGAAGTCTGGGTACTCTGAACTGCTGTTCGTCGCGTACGCACAAACAACAGTCAGGACTCTTTCCCTGGACAGAAGGCATAGGGAAATGACCCTCTTGTTCACCAGGGATGACTCCAACACAGAGGCACCAAGCCAGGGGGCTGTTAATAAGCCCACACCAGCTCGCCGACTCTCCCCTGCCACAACTCCAGAGGAGAACAAGGTCCAGCCCATCTCAAAGAATTTGGTTCCTGAGTCCAAACTGTGAGGCGAGTTGAGTCCAACTATATTTAGTTGGAATGTCTCAACCTCTTCCACGAGGGCTCCTTCCCCACCAGAGAAGTAACATTCCATGTCCCAAGAACCAGATTTGGTCGCCGAAGACCAGGTTTGGGTTGCCAAAGCAAAAGTTCCCCAAAGTCTTCCCACAAAGTTGGAAGCTTAAAATTGTCCAAAAAAATGTAATCAAGATCATCTAGGGTCCTGTCCAACTCTCAGAATTATTCATCGATTTAAAACTGCATCTAGTATTGTAGCATTACAACAGGTCACAGGATAGAAAGAAAGAAAGAAGTCACCCAGCTTGCAAACCTCAAGTCACCAGAGCTCTATTATGAACGCTTTTTTCTTTTCTGAGCTCCCGGGGGCCGCTAAACGCCTCCTCAGCTGTCATGGGAAGATCGATGAGCTTTGGATAGAGCAGCAGTCCAAAATGTGCGCTTTCCTGCTGCTTGCTTCAGGGTGTCCATACATATCGCTCATTTGGCAAAGAATTCCTCTTTCTTTCTGCCAGTGCATTACGTACTCTGACGTAGGATTGGGTATTGTTTGGATATGTCTGATACCGGTGCTACATCAGTACTTTTAAAAATGTGCTGGTGCTTAAATGGTCTGAGAACCAGTACTGTACTTAGAAAATGAACCATTTTGCACATATTTCTGTGGAATTTAATTAAACCCAATTGTCCTTTTAATACTTCAATAATATAAAAAAAGTCATTATGTAACAGTCACAATTATGGCATCTAATCCACAACAATTTTGTCATTTTTACCACAGCGAAACAATTATCAATACAAAAAATGTGCAAAATAATTGCAAGATTTTACAGCGCATACATTCCACATAATTGAAGAAGAAATTTAATACAATATGGCTATATTAGACTAGCACACCTGCAATTGACTGACGACCCTAATGAGGATAAGCGGCATAGAAAATGCAACCAAATGGAGAGCTGGGAAGCACACATGCATATTTGCGTGTCAAATTGCATGATGAGTAATATGAATTTGTACATGTTGCACTAATATTCTACTAGCGGTACAGCAGTGTTTGCTAGTTGATCCTACATGCAAGAGCAGTGTATTCATGCAGTAAAATCAACTTACTTACGTTTTATTATGATGTTACAATATCACCATCAAGTACTTGTTCCCAGTGGCTGAGTCTGCATCTTTTGAGGTGAAGTACATGTCAATTTTCCAAGCGTTTCGGCCTGAACATTTTATGTACATGCTTGACGTGCGGCAAGCGTAGCACTGTCATGACAGTTAACATGACAGTCAAGATGGTGGTAAGTGTCCGTCTATGAGCACTCACCATTTTGAGACTTTAGAGTGCAACATTTTTGCAAAAATGGAAAACTAGTTGCCTTGGTTTTTGTACGTTTTGGAAAGAATTAGCGACAAAAACCGAGCTACCACTGTACTTCTCAATGTGAACGCACACCGACACGCACTAACAAAGTCAAAAGACTAAGTATGCAAGTCCACCAATTGAGACACACCTTCTGTCTCTATCTTGGGCTCGCTCACGGATGTCTCCATGACAGCTGCTGTGTTAAAGCGATGACACCCTGCAGACTGAGGCTCCAAGACCGGACACTAGTTGGGGCGAACCTCTTCAGGCCTACACCTACATGCATCCACAGACACTCAACTCATCCAATGCCTTTGCCGCTACCGCCAACCCCCGTGCTGGCAGGACGGGGTTTATAGCTTGTGCTGTCTATGGCTACATTACTGCGCTGGGAACACTTCCACTCCCCTCGAGCAAATTCTCAAGTTAATGTTAAAAATGTGTTAATTTGTGCCTTTGTTGCAGAGGTGTTTTGCCAGTCCCACTCTGTACTCCCCCAGAGGAGCTTTTTCGGAATTGTCTTTTTTCCCTCCCCTCTCCTCTTGGTGTTCCCTTTCCTTTCCCCCCTTGGACTGCCCAATCCTGTGTGCCCCCTTGTCTTATTTTATGGTATGGATGTATGGACGGAGGATAGAAACATTTTGCTTGTGCCTCGTTACAAGTCAAGAGTAAAGACCACTATGTTCACAGTGCAGATCAACTCTGGTTTCTTTGCTCACATGTGACCTGTATCTGATTTTTTTCATGTCAGTGTGAACAGCACAATTACGATTTTTTCAAATGGGGCACTTGTCTCATTTGTATGTGGATATGAATCGGATATGTCTGCCATGCGACTGCAGTTTGAAGGCTCAGGTCGCTGATATCCGACATATACGTCATGGAAAGGCGTGTGTTGCCGTGCTTACTGAGATTTTAGAGGTACTTACCAACGTAGGCAAAAGTTCTTCTCATCTGAATAGAATTTTTAGAAGGTGTTAAAGAAGAAGCTCTTGGCAATGTCTCACCACTCCACCCACACGCAAACTTCCATATCAAAGTTCTTGCCATCTTTCTTCTCCATCTTCTACACGGAATCATTTGGTTGAGAAAATATTTATTCCCGTTGCACAAAATCCTTGAAATTTCCACAAACGCGTTAAGGAGAGGATGCTAGTAATGTGTGAATCGATACTGAAATGACGATATTTCTGATACTGTCACGATTCGTGTTTTGTAGACGTGACAGTTTAGGTTAGTTTCCTTGTGTTGTTATTTTCACAGGTTTCATGTGTTTTCTGGGCCGTTTTTTAGTTTTGTCACTTGGTTAATTACGTGCACCAGCTTCTCATTTAGTTCCGTGCTATTTATGTTCAGGTGTGCGTGCCAGTGTTGTCGGCTCATTGTCATTGTTGATTTTTCCACGTTACGTGTGCTTCTTTGTACCTGCCGCTGCTTCGAAGCACCATTATTAAAGATTCCTGCAACCTTACCTGCCTGACGTCCAGCTCTCTTCATCCCCGGGGTCGCACCACAATGCCGCGACGAGCGTACCGTAACAAAATGAGCCGACCAGAATACTACACCCCGGATAGCGACTGGGCCATCCAGTTTTTCAAGGCGATGGAGGAGGAGACGGCAAAGTACTCGCCGGAAGAGCTGGAGGGCGGCACGATGGTCCCCATAGCGTCGGTGTGGCTTGGACCTGCCACACAGGCGCCGGCCCACCGGCGACAGAGAAACCCGGCGGTGCCGACGCGGGGACGTCGACGCGGTGAGACTCGTGCCCTCCTCCAAGCCTCCCTCCACCCTTCCCTGGTTCCTGGGGCGGACGAAGACGGCGTCTGGGATCCGCCTGCTGGAGGGGGGGCTAGTATGTCCTGTCCGGCGGTGGAGGACGCGCAGCCGCAGTCAATAGTCCGCCGCGCAGCAGGACTCCACCAATCCCATGTCCCCGGCAGCTTTCGCCGGCTTCGGCAGCCCAGCCGCTGCCGATTGCCGCACCTCGCTGCAGGACTACGCCCGCTCCAAATCCTTGGCAGTTTCCCCACTACCTGAGTATACTTCAGGGTTTAAAATAGATGAATAAATTACTGTAATGTCTTGTATTCTTTATGCTGTGATTTGAAAAACTGTACTTTTTCCAAACACATTAGATGAATTTGCACATAGTATTGAATCAGTATTGCCGATAACAGCCTGAATTTTACTCAGTATCCAATCAGAAATGAAATCAAAGGTATTGCACATCACTAGAGCACGCACTGCAGCAGTCTTTACATCCCTAAGCACACGGAAATACGAGCGATGTAGTGCTTCTCCGCATGCATGTCCAATAATTGGACTTTAAACCAAAAAAAAAAAACGAATTGGGAATCATACCCTGCAGTGTCAACATAACCTAAGTCCACCAATTGAGACGCAACTTTTTTGTTCACATACTTGTCAAGGAGGCAGTTTGACAGCAAGTGGATGTTAGCCGTCACATTGGATGCCTTCACGGCAAAATGATCTATGATCTAATGAGGTTTTTAACGATGCTGCAAAGCGCTGAGGGCACAGCTTTATCTTCATGTAGTCATTAACAGTGACGGCTGACAGGAGATGGTGCTGACAACCATGTCAACAGGCTAAAGACTTCATCTAGGTTCACTTTCAAGTAGAATTCATTCTTTTTGGCAGTTTTGTGATGTCCAATTAATGCAGCCTTTTTCTACTTTTTCTACCGACGAGCAGAGAGCCTGCTTGTGTAGCATTTGTTTTGCTACTTAAAGTGTCCTACATCCAGCTCTAGTTACACATGTCCCCAGGCTGAAGGCATTTTGGGACAGTAAGTCAAAAGGCCTGAGGGTTCGTCTTGTCGTCCATGGTGGTGTCTTCTTCTCCAGAACGCTACGAGCTAAAAGAGGCTTGTGGCGTGTTTGGCAGAAGGTGTCTCCATGTGGCTAAAAATAGAAATGTGGAACATGACCATAATAAGATATAGGAAGATTCCTGCAGGCCAAACGCCACAACTTAACTAACAACAAAAAGCTCTTTTATGCCAATAATCCACTTTTTGGTCTTTTTAGAAGGGACAAAACACAAAAACAACCCAGACAATCTGCAATCTTTGCTCCTGTGAGATGAGAAAATGCGTCTGCCATGCTGCAGGACAAGAGCTGTAATGTTTTCAGTGTCAGATTTTTTGGTGCATGTACCCACACGGTATGGGTTAAAAGTGAAGCACAGGACAGGGGTCTCAAACTAAAATTTTACCGGGGGATGCTGGAAGTATGGTTGCGGTAGCTACGACCCGATTGGCATAAAATTGTAATATCTGTATCGAATTTTATCCCGATTTTTCGGCGCGTGAAGGGTGCCTTCATCAAACAGCGTCTGAAGCACGAGATCAAGGGTGTTTGGATAGTAACAAGCTTGCTCGCTCCGTACCTGACTAAAATTATGTCTACGGAGTCGCCTTAAAGAATTGAACTTTGATTTGCAATGACTGTAAAGTGTGAAGCGAGGAGGAACCAAGACTGCTTCTTCAATACTCCGATTCCCAGGGCGAAAGACATCAATCAAGAAATCATCAACTGTATCGCACTGGATAGCCAGTCATATTCCATTGAGGCTGGAATCACCCAACTTGTGGAGTTGCCATGCCCAATGTCAAGTATTTCTCAGATGTTCACATACCTGAGTTTTACGCTGTTGTTTACAGCCACGTCAACAGATATGTGTTAATTCCACGACAGGAGATATGTGATGTTAGACATATCAGTATCGGTTGATATCGGAAACGGAAATTGAAAGGAGGACAATATCGGCATGTATAAATAAAGTTTACATTTTAATTTACATTTCCTCTCATTTTCATTGTATTAGTGCTAAATGCTGAATACTGTCTTCCTCAACCATCCTCCTTCAGTCCATCGCGTCTGGAAGGCCTCTTTGGTGGACTCATATACAGTACACCATAACTCCAGTACCGCCCGCAAGTCACCCATACACCAATCACAGTGGCCATTGACTCTCACTGAAAATGCGTGCGCATTGTCTTTGTGCTATTTTGGGGTCATTGTTTAGTGAAATACAGGCATCATGTCATGCCAAGAGTTGAAGCAAATATTATTTGATGAGCTACTCAGCATCAGCTGGCAAGTTACCACAGACCTCATAAATGTGACGGCCGCTGGTGCGACAAAACCGAAGCACGTTGCTTGTTTGTTACCGGCAGAATGACAAAAGGTGACATTTGGAGTCCGTGGACTCCAAAGAGGCTGGGCGAATAAGGTAGAGTGAGAGCCAGCAAAGGTGTGTGTAAACAAAGATAGCAGGAAAGTGGAATTCCTGGTGAGAGTGAAAGGTGAGCAGTCACACACGCTGGCATCAATAGGCTCATCCTGTGAAGAGCTGCCGTAAATTGACTCCACATTTACAGACTAGTTTTCATTCTCACGGTAATAAGTGCGTTCCTTGTCAAGTTAATACGGGTGGATGAAAAATGTACCCGCAATGTCTGCTTTGGGGGCTCCTGGAAATCTCAGGGCCCTAAACAATTTGTATCAAAACGGATTACTTCTGTTCACATGAAAAGGAAAGGGCTTTAAGGATGGGAGCAAGTCACTGCTCCTCTGATGTCTGCCACCTGCAGACTGATGAGGGGCAATGGTAGAACTGAGGAAAGAGCCACAGCTCATAGAGGAAGAAATGATTATTATGGGATGCAGATGCGTTCAGAGTGTCCAGGAACAAGAAAAAGTGAAACCTTTTTAAACAATGATAGTTAGTTGTTTACAGTATTTTCCAGTTTTCCAGCAAGTGTGGATTATGTAGACATGTAAACACATTCTCTTGCCTGCTATCCTCTAACGCTAGCCTGATGACCAGGCTGAAGGCTACACCGTGACTCTCTTTCTCTTTTGCAAGACATTTGGGAACATGTTGTACTTAGTTTTCTAGCAAAAAAAGATGTCATTGTGGTCAGAAAGACTGGTTGAAAATGTATAAGTTTTAACAATTCAGTCATTTTTATTTGAAAATAGATGATCCATTCTTGTTTTTGACCGGTTGGTCATATGTGTTGGTGTTTCAAAACTGAAAATCTTAGTTTTTTTCAGAGTTGCCTTTTCTTTCTTACTATTCCAACTTACAGTGGAACCCTGGGATACAAAATTAAGTTTTCCAAACGTATTTTTGTAAGTCACATTTTTTTGTAACCCAAACAACAATAAACATGAATAAATAATAAACACCCTCATACAATGGGTGGAAAAACACTGTTCTGCACATTTAATACTGTATAAATAAAGAGTATTGTAATACAAATTTAATGTAATAATACAACTTAAAATAGAATGTATATTGAATTAAAATTCTACAAGTTTATTGAGGATAAGTGGTATAAAAAATGAATGAATGAATGAAGTTTCTTACCTTTGATACGCAGCGAAGTGCAGCACAGCATGTAAACTGGCAGCGATAAACCAATCAGAGAACATTACGTTATACGTAGCGTACATACTTACCTCCGCCATGCCTCCGTTGGGTATCCTACTGGTATGCTGCAAAACAACATTTTTGCCAGGAGAGTAACTCCAGCACATGTGAATGGATTGTGGATGCCTGGGCTAAGGTATCTGCTTTAACTCTTGTCCGAGCTTTCACGAAAGCCGCCATCATTGCTGAACAGCCGACTGACGACGAGACCGACGGCCGACAATAATGACAGGGAACCTGGCATGTTTGACGGCGAAGTGCTGCTCTAACCGCCGGCTGTTTTTCTAGAGACGGTCAATAAATTACTATTTTGGTTAAGAAAAATGCAAATACGACATTAGGAAAAGTCTTTACATTTTTCTCGAGTCGTTTTGAGAATAGAAGGTTTGTAAAGTCTCCAGATTTAGCAAGAAAGTCGCCAAGTTGGCAACACTGGGCTGTACATGAGATGGGAAGCCATTCACAGTTCGATAACCGTTCATAAAAAATATTAGCGCATATATTCTCCCAATTGAAAATTAAACAGGAAATTATTTAGAAAATAAAAGAATGCATCTCTTTGCAAAGACAGTCAAGAACAGGACTGTCTAGACCAGTGTTTTTCAACCTTGTTTTGAGCCGTGGCTCACTTTTTTTCATGCCAAAAATCCCAAGGCACCAGCAGAAAATGTAAACATGAATCTCTGTAGCCTATAGAAAGAATATCAAGTAAATGTAAAGTGTTGCTAAATAGCTACTGCTATTTAGCTTATTACGTGATTACTCTGCCGATCATTGGACAGCACCCAAAAATATCTATACACCAATTAGGTGAAAGTGGATGGTTTTCCACGGCACACCAGACACTACGCCGCAGCGCAGTAGTGTGCCACAGCACAGTGAAAAACACTGGTTTAGACAATAGAACGGTTATTGATAACAATTCAGCGCAGGAATAAACGGTATTGAGCAGATAGATATGCAAATATATGAACTCTGATTGGCTTTTTTATGTTTAATTTGGCTACATTTCTTTTTTAAATTTTACACAAATAAGTTCAGTGTTTAAATTAGCTCAGAGTAGGTCTACATTTGTAGCTGCACTTTTGTTTGTTGAATTTTGTGGTTCAAACAGGTAACATTACAAGAGATTACAATTGTTAAAACATTTTTTTTTTACTGGCGGAGGAGACAAAATGAATCTTTTATTGGTAAAGGTTGCCGACCCATGGTCATGGGGAAGTTAGAGCCTATCCTGGCTGACTTTGAGCGAGAGGCAGGTTACGCCCTGGACTGCATGCTGTCAAGACATAATATTAAATTCCAATAAAAGAGCCACAGGACTTCATGGGAATAAACATTCCAGTTGTGCAGTCATTGCTTGACTACCTGCATGTGTGCACACAAGGAGGAGTCATCTTCCAGTTACACACAAAACAAATGATTCCTGCAATAAACACCAGCAGCGTCAACGTCACTATTTTTAGCAGCTTTATAATGAATGCCTACTGCTATTACATGTTTTTTCCAGTCAATAGTCACGTCCCGCGTTTGTTGTTGGACTCAATCTGGTGTCCATCCATCATTGGCAAGCTGCTGTTGCGCAAACAACGAAGCAACACAAAGAATTTAATCATCAGAGGGACAGAAGGCGTCCCTCGCCAGCACCTTTAATTTGTTCTTGAATCACGCAGGATTAAAGTCCCCACAACTACGTAACGTTTGTGGGGACTCAAATATAAAGCTCAAATTTACCTCATAATAAAGCGGACAAGTGTCAAGCTCAGTGCAGCTGTGATGAAATGAACACAAGCATGGTGCGCAAGAACTGCATTCAGCATGGACCAGAGAATTTACTTTTTTGCTTTTTGCTTTTTTTTTTATACTTACTGCAAACAAAGCAGCTATTATTACAATTAACAGTGCTTCGCTTCTTTTTACACTTACATGCTGTTGAAGATAAAAATGTTTTATTATTTTGTCATCAATGAAATGCACTTGTGTTGCAGATGGAGTTGCGCGTGGTGGTGGGGTTATGGTATAGGTAGGTTCATGCTAAGGACAAGAAACACAGGTTCTTGTGTGAAGTTGTTTAGTTTGTGAATCAAATGAGAGCAAACAAAACAATATTATTTCACCCTTGTATTGTAACGTTGCTCCGAAGACCGTATGTTGGCCTTGTATCCGGGGAATGCTATGATATGCTGTGATGCTTTGGGACAATAAATTTGCCAGCAAAGTGACCGACAGTCAGCTCCTGCTTGCTGCTCACATTGTTGCCTGTTTTATCGCCAGAACTTGAGCCCGGTTGAGCCCTGTTATATTTATGCATATTTCACACATTCCAGCTGTAATAACATAAACCAAGGATGCAGTTATCCATCTCTCAATTTCCCTGGGGTTTGATCAGCAGGAATATCATTATGGTCACTGAAAGGCCGCAGTGCAGTACAGTAAAGTACACAGTCCATGTACACGATGTTGTCGTACTGTAATCTTGTGTAATTGTCTCGCTGCTGCTGCTGTGATTCATGAGCTGAACCGCTTTCTTTTTCCTTCGCCTCCAGGCAGAAACGTGATGAAATGAAAACATCAGTCAGTCGGAGTGCGACACCCTAAATAAACCCCGACTGCTCTCCTCATCCATATTTAAACAGCGACTCGTAGGCGTTAGGTAGTGTCGGCCGC
>QODF01000267.1:0-40313 GCA_024372805.1 Oostethus manadensis
GAGCAGCCAATATGAATGATCCAAACATTACACTCCCATCTAGCCCGCTATCTCCTCTAAATGCAGGCAGCAAGATCACCCGTTATCATGATGATGTGCCCTTTGCACTCTGCAGTGCAGTCAGGTGTGAAGCGTGCCAGAGGGATACAAACAAACAAGACGTAAACGATAACCGGATGACCCAGTTACATATACGAACGTGATGGCGTAACACAGCTCAAGCGGGGGTACCTGTCTCGATCCGCGTCTGTGCATTCGTACTCCAGGAAGACGATCTGTCGGGGGTAATGGCCGCAAACTTCCCCATTGGCGTTCTGGATGACACCGTACTTGTAATCTTTGGCGAATAACTCCAGGCAACGGTTTTCTACGGCCTCCATCTGCAAAGATGTCAGAGCCTGACGTGACGTATTTGTGACGCTAACAAAAATGCAATTAAGACACTCAATAAATGTCACGCTTCAATCGATACGTGCTCCTCGTTTAATTCAAAGCAGATTTGTGCACTAAAAACTGTCACGTTAAAGCTACATTCAGCAGGAACAGTAGAACATATACAGTGTGTTTTTTTTTTTGTTGTTTTTTTTTTATTGGTCAGCGGGAAGGTCTAAAAAAAATACAAAAAAAACTAAAAAAATAAAACAAATGGAAAAATGAGTTTTTCAAATCAAATACATTGAAATCAGTCACTTTACAAAAATAACGCGAAAATGTTATGTGAAAAAAGAAAATATCATTACATACGAGTAAATTACTACAATATTATGAGGAAAAATACTGTCATTTTATTCAACTTTTTAAAGTCGTTCTAATATTATAAAAACAAAACCGATAAAGTTGTCATTTTTGGAAAATAAGGTTGTGGAAAAAGTTGGAATGTTGCTAAAATAAAGTCAAAATATTACAAGACTAAAGGCATAATATTACAAAAGCAAAATGTGCAAAGACTATTTAAGAAGAAAGGCGAACAATTACAATTAGAGTAAAGCCGACACTAATAATAGACGTCCTCGCCTCCATCACAAAGCTGTGTGTTCTTCTGATGTAACTTCTTAGCACCTTTACTAAATTCAAAGTGGCCCTTGCATCCTTTCCTTCTTTTAGGGTTGCCCCTGCAGGAAAGTTTGGAAACCCCTGATGTAACATCACACTTTTTCCCAATAAACACATGACAGGTATGCGTTTCATATGCAAAGTCTACCATCATTTGGGTTTGCAGTACATGTCTGGGGCTACTTCCGGGTTAGATTGTGTGGTTTACGTTACACTTCGCTGCGTGGTACCGCATTGAGAGAAGCCGGAGAAGTTCGCCAAGTTAAGAGCGAACATGAACGTACGCACAAGTCACTCCGGCTGCGGAAAAGCGGCGGCAGCATGAAATCATTGACTGCACGGTGGACCTAATGGACGCCGAACGGAGACGTTCTCCCTAACACGTCACCACGGCGACAAATAACGGGGTGGGTTGCCTTTGCAGCTTTGCTCGAAGCGATTGTTGTCAGAATTGCCGAAATTCGAGTTGACGTCTGGCCAAAGTGTGACACAACGTGCCAATAAACAGAGCTACACGATAAACTCACCCGGGGAGTCACTTCCTTTGCTCGGTACTGCGCCTTGGAAAACAAGTCTATCAAATCCGCGATTTCCTCGTTCTTCCTGGCCGACAGCTCAGCGTCTTTCAAGCCGCCGACCACGGAAGGGCAGGCGGCCATCATGGTGCCTCGAACCGCGGTGGTGGACTCTAACCGGACTCGACCTCCTTCAAACACCGCAGCACCTTGTCCGCTGGAGCGGGAAGGCCGAGCCGGCCATCCCTTCCTGGCTGCCCTCTTGAGGGGGCCGGAGCCGAAGGGTCTTCCTGAATTCAGGGCACCGGTGGTGTTCCCCTCTCCGAACCAGAACCAGAACCAGAACCAGCAGAGAGGCAGCCGCCTGCACGACGGAGACCCCGGTTACTTGTAGAGAGTAGCGACTAGCCCTTGTTAAGTATGCCGGCTAGCATATGCCAGTAACGTGTTCTAACGAGTACTTGGGACGGTGGCGCGGCAGCAGACAGCCGACAGTGTGACCGCTCGCTGGGCAGCTGGAGTCAGGAAACACCGAGGATCCTCCGCGGCCTGCTAACGTCTCCTCAATGTCAAGCCCTCATGGCTCATTCGTGACCTCGTACGGCTGGAAGCGGCATAAACTCCACCATAAATATGTCATAAATAGCAAATATCGACCGCCCCCCCTCCTCCTCCTCCGCGGCTTGGTGCGGTTGGGGAAAATGTAGCGATGTTGCAATCTACAATCCGTTTATTTGGTAAACAGGAAGTTGGCGCGGCCACGTGACCAGCGTTTCCCTTGTCATTGTGCGGCGCGTGGCTCAAGTCTAGACACATAAACTCCACGCATAGATTACGCAAAACACGTGACCAGCAAATCAGCGGCTAATACCCGGAACACTATGTTTTAACATTTAATAGCGACAAATAAAGCATTACATTCTGTTCAGTGTATGCACATAAAATGTTTTATATATAACAGCGCAGGGTCCACACACATGCAGTGTCCACGTTTACTACACAAACATGCATACAATACACAGAAACGCATTTGAAAAAGAATAAACATTTACGTATAACAACGCAATGTATGATGGAAGTAAAACGTTTTATTTGTTTCTATTATATGTTCATATTCATAATGAATCAAAATGCCAAATATATATATAGTTTGTATCGTTATAGGTCTTGGCACGAGCAAAAAACACAATTATGGGAAAAAAATGTATATGTATGTAATTGTGTAATATAAATCTTTTCATTCTTTACTTTTTCATTTCGATTATTTCCCCTGAATTATGTTACAAATAATTACTATTAATTAAATGACACTTTTTTTGTGCAGTGTGTCCCTCAAGTCAGTCTGGAAACATGCATTATTAAACAAATATAAAATATTAAATTCATATGCATACACACATATTAATATTATATTTGACAAATATTTAGTACACTGGTGTGAAAAAGTCTCTTCCCACTTCCTTATTTATTTTTCACATTTAAATGTTATCCAATAAATTCAAATATTAGTCAATGACAACACAACTGAACACCAAATGCAGTTTTTGAAATTAAACTTTTTATTATTAAGGGAGAAAAAAGATCCAAACCTACATGGCCCTTGTGAAAACGTGATTGTGCCGGAAACTGCAATCAAGAGTTTGGGAGAACTTGCAATGAGGTTCTAACAGCGCTGTGGAGGAATTTGGGCCCACTCATCTTCGCAGAATTGTTGTAATTCAGCCACACTGGGAGGCTTTTCCAGCATGAAGTGCCTTTTTAAGGTCAGCATCTCAGTAGGATTCAGGTCAGGACTTTCGCTAGTCCACTCCAAAGTCTTCATTTTGTTTTCCTTCAGCCATTCAGGGGTGGACTTGCTGGTGTGTTTTGGATCTTTATCCTGCTGCAGAACTGAACAGGTCAGCAACATTCTCCTCCATGATGTTTTGCTAAATAGCAGAATTCATGGTTCCATTTATCGCCACAAGTCTTCCAGTTGACACAGAGTTTTGTTGAATTAGCAAAACAGATCCAGACCATCTCACTACCACCCCCCTATTTTACTGTTGGTATGATGCTCTTTTTCTGAAACGCGAAGTAATGTTACACACACCTTTCAAAAAGTTCAACTTTTGTCTCGTATAGAGTATTTTCCCAAAGGTCTTGGGGGTCATCACGAGGTTTTCTGGCAAAATGAAGCCAAGCCTTAAGCCAGAACGTCATCAAAATGGCGTGTCATCCAGACGAAGCCGGCGTTTTCGCCCGGGCTTCTACGAAAACGCTTGCGTCGTTGCTCCACCCCTTTAGAAACGCGCATGCGCTAAAACCCCAAACACGGAAGCAACGGCACCGTACATTATTGCTTTTGTCCTGCTGAAGCTAGTGGCCCTGCTGTCGCTATCGCAGGAAAATCTGCTTCTTCATTTTCGAGAAGGACAGCAAATGGTGGAAGACACAGCACATCATATTATTCCGGTTTTATAATCCAGTGTGCCTCGAAGCAACAGTTCCACTTCATCGTCGGTCCAGTTCGGCCACTCGTACTTGTCGCCATATTTTCTGTTTATAGGCCGTTTGTGCAACTGCGCATGCCCAGTGTTTGGTTGTCTGTCTGTCACGTGTTTCCGCTTTCAGAGTGTCACAGCGCCACTATCAGGTTTGGCATATGTATTACACCCTTTTCGCTCCTTCAGTACACATGGACGCACATAGTTTCTAAACCGACTTTAGCTTTACAGAAACCTTTTTTTAAATGTTGAGCGTTTTGTCTTCGTGTGGATATAGCCTTAATGCTATATTTGTTTAGCAGTAGTCTTTGTCTTGGAACTTTGCAAGGTGGGACGTTTTTGCCCAGTGTTTTTCTTATGGAGGAGTCATGAACACTGACCCTAACTGAGGCCTGCATATCTTTGGATGTTGTGGGGTCTTTTGTGACCTCGTGTAACAGTTTCCAGGCCGATAGATCACATTTGCATTTTAACATAGGCGTGTGTGTGTGTGTATACATATATTATGCTGCATATTAGTAGTTTTTACAATTTTATAATTGTAGTTTTTTTTAGAAAAAGGATTTCTGCAAGTCCAGACGTTAATTAGATAATGTTCTTCCCATAGTTTACCTAAGTACAAATCACATGAAAAGAACTTTCGTCATTAGCAACCAAACATTTGGTCATGGAAAGACACTGACACGACACGAGGGTCCATTTCAAAATACAATACCATCATGATTATTTTATTATCAAAACGCATTACATCTCTTGTTTCTTAAATCTTATTTGGGGGGTGTGGGGGCAATTGAAATAGTTACTATAATGATCTGTGTAAAAATAAAACAGAATAATTGTACCAAAACAAAAAACTAAGTAACACAGTCTGTGGTTTTGATGGAAAGTCCAGAACAAAGCCAATGATTCACGTCCATCCATCTGGCAGAAGAGCTCACACGGACCCTCAAAACAAGAATCATGCCATAAATTCAGTGTACTATATTTCCTCCATAAAAGTCTATATCACATTTCTTTCTATACAAGTACACATGTTCATACATTTTGTCTTACTGGGTCTATGAAGTTGTAAGGTGCTGGTTCATTTTGGGTCACAACTTGTTAAAACATTCACTGAACACGAGTACCCTGGTGTGTGTTGGCGCCTCCTCCAGCTTCACGTGCTCCAGACAAACAAGAGTCTCGCTGGCGGAGGACAGGAAGAGTCCACCAGTTGAACTGACATTCCACCATGGTGGTCGGGACAAGCGTCTCTTCCAAAGTTCAAAAGGTGTTGATGGCGTTTTCAAAGGAAACATGAAAATACAGCAAGGGGAGTGGTTCTCGCAGGAGAACGTAGCAGCATTGTACGTTTTGTCTTTTCCGATATATGTACTTTCTTCCAAACACTGACACAAACACACCCTCCCGGTGTCACCACGGAATGCAAAGATTGGTCAGAAAAGTAGCAAAATACAAACAATTCTTACAATTTTAGCATCAAATGTATCTTGGCGGAGCTACGAAAATGGGGAATGGATGTATGTATACCATACAGACATACGTACATATACACAGATGCATACATACAGTGTGTGTAAATATACAGGCAGAGTATCCTCCGTCTATGTGTATACAGTATACATGTACAGTACATATTGCACATATACAGTATATACTGTATATATTGTACACACACATGCATGTGTACAATGAGAAGATGTCTAGACATACATATACTAGTACGTGTATGTACTGTATACATACATATACACACGCACATAATATATATATATATATATAAACTGTACTGTATATGTATGTGTCCCAAAAATGTAAACACTGCAATGCCAAGTAGTAGAGAAGACTTTGAAGATGAGTTTTGTTTTCAGTAAGATGGGCTGCCATGTTAGATCCTTCCTTGATGAGGTCTTGGCCAACAGGTGGATTGAAGGGAGGAGCTTACCTTCAGTCCCCTCTGCGTTCACCAGACCTCACACCAACTAGACTTTTATCACGGGGTTACCTAAAAGAAACAAGTCTACGCTACGAGATCTGCAACGGTGGCTGAATTGAGAGCAGCACACAAGTGTCGGGACCAGAACGGATGTTAGTTTGAAAAAAAAAGGCAGCGAGAAAACAAAATGTTTGAAAATTCTATTACATATCGAAAAGTGAGCGACACAGTTTACAATTATATTATGTGTGTATACATTTTTGGGACAGCCTGTGTATGTGTGCGTATGAAATCCCCCCTCTGTGTGCAAGATGGTTTAATGAAGATGAGTGACGTCGTGTGTGAAGAGCATAGTTGGATTAGAAATTTATTGGGGGAGAAAAAGAAAGATTGCAGCACCATGAATCATTCGAGCTGTATGGCTCAAGTACAAGAGTAACATCTCCAGTCAAGCAATCCAACTTCAGCACCGAGCAGTGGCAAAGGAGATTTATATAACACAGAATGACTCCATCTGTGCACGATTCCCCTTTTCCCCACACTGACACGAAGGCAGCACACGTCCTTTGCCAAATTCAAGGAAATAACAATGGTGCTTACCTTCTCAAGCCGGTCTTCAGCTTGGTACCGTGACCGCGGTGTTTGTTTGGACTTTGGACACTTTATGGTCTGTTTGTAGAATCCAGCACAAGGAAAGACGGGTGACAATTTTAAGGTACACGTGATTGGTTTTGTTCAAATTGTTCGCCGATTCTGTGATGTGTCCAATGTGTGCAGAATGTGATGATTGGCTTTGTTGTTGGGGAGGGGAAAAAAACAATTAAGAAAAACAACACAAACAGGAGAACTCCGTAAATAAGTTCTTGTTCCTCTTAGGTTTGTACACTTCTCTGAGCCAAAGCAGCCGTCCTTGAACGCAGCTTCATGTAGGTTTGCTCCTAGAAGGTTCCAGATTGTGTCCGTACCCCCGGGCTCTGTAGCGGAGAGTTCGGGAACTGAGTGAGGCTTGTTCCTCGCTGGGAGTAGTTTGTTGGTCCCGTCGTCAGCAGCCTGGAACCGGCCTGCCCGGACGTTCCTGACTTTATGTTTTGCTGATTCCCTCTAGCGGCCGTGGCGCTCATGTCTGTCTTAGTCTGTCCATGAGCCCACGGTGCAGCCGTAGGAAACGCTGCCGGGCCGCCGCTGTTCAAACGGCCTGCTTTTAGGCTGCTGCTGCAACCGCGGCTGCCATCGGCGTCGCCGCTCCGCTGGTGTACCGAGTCCGCCGTCAGCTTGGTTTGGGATGAGGTTGCGGGGCTGTGAGCAGGGAAGGAAGAAGGAAGGTGGTCCTGAGGTGGGCCTGTGTGAGGGGTGGAGAGGCTGGGGTAGTAGTTCTGGCTGGGCGTGGGGCTGTAGCGAGGTCCAAACGGAGACGTGGGAGCTTGCTGATGCAGCGAGGGACTGTCGTTCCGCAGGTGGCCGTCTGATGACTAGACACAAAAACAAACGCTCACGAATGGGACAGCAACCGGTACAGGGGAACCCGTTTATGTCCACACAGCTCAAACTAGCTGACGACCACATAGGCCATGTAAAAAATCAAAATGACAGACATAAAGAGAATGCGTGATATTAAAGTGCTAAAACACTGGCAGACATAAACACACCCATTTTCTTACTTAAGAGGGCGCTTTTTCAACATCACCAACAACATAATGGACCGGGACTTGATGGATTGTTCCCCACAAATAACAACACACTAGTGTCCAAAATAACAGCAGTGCAATGCGACTAACCAGTTTAACCAGTATTAGTATATTATGGCTTGAATTGAGAGTTTGGGGGTCGTCTCACAAACTGTCTGTGGCCCTTGGAACCAAAAAGAACAATTTCACTCTCATCAGTCCACAAAATGTTTCTCCATTTCTCTTCAGGCCAGTTGATGTGCTCTTTGGCAAATTGTAACCTCTTCTGCTCATGCCTTTTTTTAACAGAGGGACTTTGCAGGGGATTCTTGAAAATAGATTAGCTTCACACAGACCTTTTCTAACTGTCACAGTACTTTGAGGTAACTCCAAACTGTCTTTGATCATTCAGGAGCAGATCATTCGCTGAGCCTTTGCCATACTGATTTTTCTTGTCGTCTTCCGTTTTTTGCCACGTGTCCCTGGTTTTGCTCTCTATGTTAAAGGAGATCGTTTTAGCTGAACAGCCAACATTTTTTGCATCTCTTTAGAGGTTTTCCCCTCACCAATAAACTTTCAATCAAAGTACGCTGTTTTGAACAATGTCTTGATCAACCCATTTTTCTCAAGAGAAATGCGCATGTTCAACAAGTGCTGGTTTCATCCTTGAACTATTTTTTTTTCACAAAATCGATCACTGATTAAATGCCACACTGCTACTTCAACTAATGTGCACTAATGGCGCATCCGTAAGCATATCATGAATGCTGGGTCTTGTTTTCTGAGAATTTATTGCACCTACTGGTAACCTGATGTAGCAATAAAAATATACTAATAACAGTGATCCATCTGGTTGGTTGCTATTATTTTCAATATATATGGTGTATATATACAGTATACACAGGCTGAGCGTACATACCTGATGTGAGTACATAGATGGGCTGTATCTATGCGGAGGACTCTTAATGGGGGAAGCAATGCTCACTGACTGCACCTGATCTGCATCTAAAGGCAGAGAAAATGAACATTTATTTTGTCATGTCAAATGAAGGGTCCGTGTTCAATTTTCCCAGATGAAAAGTCACATTCTTTCATAGTTTGGTGGCTCCTGCGAGTTAGTCAGGTGTGACTTCTCGAAAATATATACTGTATTTATCTAATTGATCATGTTTAAAAATGTGAATTCATACTGGCTGACAAGAACCAAGGAGTGAACATGATCAAGTTCAAGATATCCACTGAGCAATTTCATGCGGGTTAAGCCAGCCCATGTGATGCTACTCAGCCAATTAAATTGGTAAATTGGGGCTGATCGTACTGAGTCATAGATGAACGGAGATGGATAAAGAGGACAGCGAGATGAGTCGGGGTTGTCGGGCTGGACTTCAGCTAGTGAAAATGTTCTGTGTCTACTTGAATTGTACTTGAATAGCCCTATAATGTTTGTGACTTGTATAGTATGAAACGTGTGAGTTCCAATCATTCCATTATTGACATGAACTTTGCCTACCAGATTCTTTCTCAGTGGAACTATTGCTCCTCTTGTACATTCGCTCCATCTTTATGCTCCTGAGCACTCGCTCCAATGCTCCCTGACCTTCCCGTAGACGTTCAACAGTGGTGGGAACCATCCTTTTGGAGAGGGGGGGGGGGGGAATCCATCAGTGTCGAGCTTCATCGAGATTTGACCAAAATACTGTAAAGCGTGACTCTCACCACTGATTGTTGCTCTCCTCGGGTCTGGCCTGCACAGACGAACCTTGGTGGTGCGGAGGACTGACCTCCTCTATCTGAGGAATGGAACTGCCGTGTCCTGATGAAGATGTGGAGTTGTGAGGGGAGGTGAGGGTCTGCATCAGATAATGGGGATGGTGGGTGTCCTGGCTGTAGTGAGGACCAGGCTGAGTGGGGGTGATGCCCATGGATGAACTGCAGCTGGCCAGCTCAGGGTCGCGGTTGCAGACCTGCTTCCTCTTACGGTACTCCAACAATGACACCTGAAGCAGCAGAGGGAGCAAAGCGGTGTCATATCTGCTGACGCTCTACACGAAGTCATTCAACGTCATGAAGAGTACAGCGTGGAGGAAGACCACATGCACCACACCGGAGGGACTCACCTGGAAAAATACCTTCAACTACTCTCAATCCAACATGTTGGAGTTTCGAGAACATCATCAGAATATGCAGGAAAACACAACTTAGACAAAATGCAGAGCTGGACTGTGTAGTATGAACCCATAAGAAGCCACAAACATTTTAAGTAAAGGGTTGGCAGATTTTTGTCTAAAATATGACATATACACTCATCCCTCACCGCTCTGTGCTTAATATTTTGCAGCTAGACTTCTTTAAAATCATGCCGTTTCATGGTTGAATACAACCTATAAGTAGTCCAAAATTACGCATAAATAGGCAGATCTATTTTTGGTCATTGAATTAAGCATTTTCGAGCATAAAAATGGTTTAATTGAGTAAGATATGCATGTTAGGGCTTCAGATGATTGATGTGTAGTATTCTACACTGGTCATTAGGTGCCAGTAATGTTACATTGATGAGACAATAGCAACAGCAGGAAGTAAAACTTCGAACATGGAATTCTCTTCATGTTAACGTGTGAGTCTATATCAGGGCTGGGCAAACTTTTTGACTCGCGCTTAGTTAACAAAATTGGCCAGGGGGCTAGACTACAATATATAATTGACACACACACTATTTAAGCTTATGATTTTATCAGTCCACCTGGAATTGTTTGTTTTATTTTATTTTTATTTTATCTATAAAAGCTCCGGTGTTCTTGTGTCCCTTTACAAATCTGAGCAGTGACAGTGAAGTGGCTAGGGTAAGTTGTGCATCCCGTTTTTTTTTTTTGGGCACCAGGGGTTTGGTAGTCGTCTGGATCGCTGCATGTGAAAAGCTACTTGAACCATCAAAAGGTTGTCTCACAGTGACTTGGACTACGTAAAAGTTATGTTGCCAGCTTGAATGTTAGAATCTTTCAATAAATACGTTGGGAGCAACTAGAGGGCTGGATCCAAACGCTTGGCGGGCCGGATGTGGCTTACCCCACCCCTTGTCTAAATAAAAATGTGGCCTACATTGGATAATAGGACGTATTTAGGTTGTAAACAGGTTTGACACTATCAAAAGATTCCATTTAGAAGGAATCACACTTTGTGGAAATTAACTTAGACAGTAACCAATAAACCGCGACAAACGAGATTATGTGTGTTACATACTTCACACAAAATGTATTCTTCAATTGCCAATTTTTTGTGCAGTACAAATGTGCTACTAAATGAACAAACAACATATGCCGAATGAAAATCATTGAAAGTGACATTTAGGTGCCTCATTAGCATTTTTGCTGTTGTGACAGCGTTTGTGATGTCGCATCACAGGCTTACCTTGGCAATTTTATGAACCCTTTAATTCTTCATGCAAACTGAACATGCAGTCAATAACGTGGAAAATATGTGCATCTGATGAAAAAAAAAAATGTGTGCAGCAGCAATCATTACTATATACATGTAAACCGTTGGACGGGCCCTTGAACAGCGTGGGGTTAGGCCTGAAACATATTTTCCATGAATTTATTGACGAAATATCGTAATTGCTGAATTGTTAGCGTTACGCTCTGGATACCCGCCACCCTTCCGTCCGTCCTGGGATAGTCACATGACAACCACTCCAAAACCTTTCCAATACACCACTTAGGGATTTTTGTTAAGTTGTATAGGGTGCATATTATCGCGATTAAAGTGTTATGGCTTCTTACAGGGAAAAATGTGATAGTAAAGCAGGCAAATATGAACGCATCGCACCATGATGCAACTGCACTAAAAACACAACACCCACAAAAGGTTCAAGCACAAAAAGGCATACAAACAAAACACCTGTTAATGAAAATGAGAGCAGTCATCCCCTCTTCATGGTAAGACACAGAAAGAGAGGACATACGGCAGAGGAACAGGGGTGATGAACACACATCTGCTGACGTGGACGGCTTCGCTCACCTGGATTCTCGTAACAACCCTCATGACAGAACATGCACAAGAGGGAATAACTACAACTGAATGGGGAGTAAGACTGGTTTTCGACACACGGAATGTTCAATGTCCAAGTCCAAAACAAAAGAGTGTACAGTGGATCCCCGCATATTTGTGATCCAGCAAGTTAGCAGCTTTTAGGTCAAAGTACATATACTTTGGTAGTGAAACTATATTGAAACGTATCTTTTCTGTATCCTAGCACTCATATTGTACGTACACATTAACTTCTCATTATTGATCACAATTGACTGCAGCTGGTTCAGTTAAGGTGGGATGGTGTTTATTTTGATGACACATAGTGGCCACAATAAGTCATTGAGATCAGCTTGTGGCACATAAATTGCATGCCGAATCCTTAAATACTTTTTCCGCCTTGTCTGTAAGTATAATGATATGATGCCTGTGCGGCTTGACAAATGTGCTATTTTAGACAGCGGGGATGTTTCATTAGAAAACTAAGTCTAGTTAGGAGATCGTAGCTGTTGTGTCAGCCACTAACTAAATACACACATTTGATCTTCAGTCTATTTTCATTCATTTGTGAATTGTGGTGTTAAAATGCCATTTTGATGCGGTTCTGCACACCTGCACATGCATCCAGGTGTCATTTTACGTATTAAACATTGTCATTTAAAGGTTTTTTGTATACATATACTAATGGAGCGACTTATAGTGTGGAAAACAGAGTAGGTAGAAGTTACTGGGAAGTGTGACCACTTTACAAATTGTTAGTAGATGACAGCTAGACAGGAATTTGGTTGGGATCTTCAGGAACAACCCACAAAATCATGTACAGTGAATATGTGTTTACATCGCCAAGGAAATTCATAGCTGTCCACACGGACACCAAAACTGGAAACTTGTGGGATGATTGTCCCAAAAGGTCCAACCTGAACATTTGTGGCCTAGGCTTAAAAAAAACATCCATCCATTCATCCATCTCCTTCTGCACTGTCCAAAGTTCACTCTCCCCGATCCTGAGGCGTTCCCAGGCCAGTTGAGAGACATGGTCTCGCCAACATGTCCTGGGTCTACCCCGAAGCCTCGAACCCATCGGATATCTGTTTTGACGTGAGAGATACGGCTGTGTCGGTAGAAGCTTCCCGGATTGATAATAACCATCCATAAATCGGTATATGAATCGATTGAAGAGACATGCACTGGGTATTGCGAGACAAGCCATTGGTTCACAGTGTCTGGGCTGCCGGTAAAACGACTGTCATGCATGCTATGTAAAATACCACGCCTGAAGACGAGAATGGAAGTACATAGCAGCAGATGCTTGCACTAGCTAGTCACAGCCAAACATTAATCTAAAGTTTGGAAAGTACTTGGATTTTACAAGGATGGACAACTGGACAAAAGCCAAGCCGTTTGTAAGATATGCAGACAGCTCTGATGTCCACTGGTTGGACAACAAATCTTGACCAGTGAGGCCAACATAGACAAGTATGGAAGCTGCTTTTCTTGGGCTGCTGCTTATCTTTTTTTGCTTTGTAAGTTGAACAAACTATGCTCATTTTGAGTATGGGAATGTTTACTTTACCAAGCTAACACAGCTCTTCCATTACAACTATGAAGCAAATAGTGCTATTTACGTATCTTGGCTTGGACACATTTTTGCCACTTTCAAAGAAATGTGTCATTATTAGAAGAGCCATGATTTATTTATTTATTATTATGCCCCTTAAGGGTAGTATATATATTATATATTGAGCCCATCAACTACAAAAAAAGCTTTTTTTGGGTCTGTGTCTGAAAATAAATACATTGCCAGTGCCTTACAGCATGCTTGGGGATATAAAGTGCTCTTCTACACAATGGAAAATACTGCAAGAATGCCACTTTTACAGAATTGGCATGTTAATTTTATGACGTAAGGTTAATGTATACATCGGCAAATGCAACTGTAGAATTGTATCGAATCAAAACGCCAGCGTCGCTATGATGCCCCGTGCTTGTTCCTATCGCTGTGTTTGAAAAGCGCAAAAAGGTTTGCCACAGGTGACCCAAGGTCTTGAGCAATCTGTGATTTCATCACGGAAATGATGGAGCTGGATGACCAGTCACTTACCATCATTGAAGATACCATTTTTTGTCAGCTAGCAAACCCCTTGGAGCCACGATTTGTAACTTTTTTTAAGACTTGCAAAGATTTTTCCATACTTTTTCCAGGCCTGGAAATGTATCAAATCAAACTCTACACTTGCATAGGTGGTATTGTCCCACAGTAGAAGGGTTCCAATGTTGCTATTGGGTCGAGTGATATGTGGAAAACATGAGCATCTAACAGAAGTGATAAGAGTGTGTACCAGCGATTAGTGTGTAAACTTGGTGTTGACTTTCTATTTACTGGATCAGTGTCTAAAGATGTACGAAACGTAAGATGGCCAGTTTTGGGAGACATGTAATTGCCTTTGAAATACTGTGAGGCTTCAAAAAGTGACTGACATTCAGTTACTTAGTTTTATGTTTGTGACTGGTCCAACATTTGTTTTTACCAAGCCTGCGGTTATAATTCTATTACCTCAGCAAAATAAGCTTTCCAATGATGCACTCCCGGGTACACAAACAGAAGGCAGTGCAAAACCCGGTTTCATCATGAAAACCGTTGACGGCCCGCCGGTGTTAAGGGGCAGAGCTGTTGGTGCATGGGGTGGGTGGGGCTTTATGCAGATGAATCAAAAGCAAAGAAATTAAAAAAACAATATTTACATGCACACTTCTAAAGATGTAGTTGTCGGGAGAATATTCACCATATTTTGAACAGCCTTGTATTGACTTCTTAGAGCTATAGCCTGGTAATCTGGCCTCCCTGTCAGCAGACTAATGGTATGCTGGGTGGCCCTCTGCCTTGGAAGAAAAGTGGAAGAGAGACTTGGCAAAAGGTATCAAGTAGGGAGAGACTGAGGGAGAAGAGGGTAGTGGGGAAGAGGGGGCTAAATCATTTCATATATGCACACAGAAATGTTCTCAGATGCATATTGCTTAGGGTTTCACCCGCTTGACCTAAATACCTCACACACAATGCTAATTTGTAAATGGTAAAATGTAGTGAACTTGCCTTCTTTTTTTGTGGTGGGTTGCTGATGTGTGGAGGTGTGCCACTCTCTGGGTAGCCTCCCCCGTATTGAAGTTCATTATAAGGCGACACACAACTGGACACGACGTCCCCAAGTAGCCCCTGGCTACTCAAAGAATGATGAAAGGACTGCGTGGGAGAGAGCCCTCCTTGCGACAGAGACAGACGGCGGTCCTTGGACACGTGGTTTGCCAAATTAGCATTGAGGGGGGAGCACGTGTATATGAGGTTAAACTCTGTCCTGAAGGCCTGCTCCTTGCTTTTGAGGGCTCGCTCCGAGGTGGAACTGGACACTTGCTTTAAGGAAGTGATTCCTGCAGATGAGGAGTCATGAGAATCGTTGCCTAAAGAAGTTCCCAGGATGGAAAAGTCATCTGAAGCCCCAGCCATCGGGCTCTCCAAACTCGAGGGCAGTGAAAGATCTGGGAACTGCATCCGAGGGACATCGACGTCTGGCTGAAGACATGGCTGCCAGCGGAGAGGTGGAACAGGGGAGGAGGGTAACACCAGCGTTATAAAACGTATGAAATATAGGGTGTATAATATACACCCTTCATTGTGTATGTCCGCTTTCAGCAGCAGCAACTTACCTCTGGAGAGATGGAATCCGGCCGGTGAACGGGTGATGCCTCAGGGGATGATATGTTCTAGAGATAAAGACACTTCTCAGTATCACACAAAAATCAGATTGCACATTTGGAGTTGAGAAGTGTCATTTTTGGTCTTATTTCAGGAGTCAATTGCATACAGTGGGAAAATAAGTATTTGATTCGCTCCCCTTTACAAACCAGCAAGAATTGCGACCCCTACAGAGCTGTTATGTGTCTATGAAAAGGAACACAGTCACACAAAACACTCTTCCCATTCAAACATTCTTAACCACCTTGGGAAAGACCAAAAAGCTGCCAATAGAGCTCAAGGACATGGACTGAAGCTAGGTGAAGAGATAAAAAGACTGCACTATTGGTGCAATCGTTGATAAATGAAAGCCATCCAATCACCTTTGGACCCTAAGTCTGATTGTGAGAAAGGTGAAAAAGAAACCTTCCGCTGTTATTTCTTCCGTTTCTTCTTTCTTTGTTACCATAAACAACAACGGGGGAGCATTTAAGACACACAGAGGACTGGACGTTTTTACCTACTTGTGTATTAATGCACAACATATTTGTAGTGTTATGTTTTGTATTTATTTATTTATTCCTATTCTATTTTCTTATCTCGCCTGCCTTGCCTTGGTTGATTTATGTTAAGTTTATTATGACATTTTTGCAGAGCTGCTGGATATTAATAAAGTATCCATCAAACATATATGTGAACAGCTCTGTGTGTGAACGCATACGTACTTCAAATTGCAGCGGTGTGTTGCAGCGGCTGGTGGGCAGTGAGGGCATAGGTGAGTATACCAGGCCATTGGGCAGTAAGGAGCTAATAAAGGGGTTGTGGAGCAACGGAAGCATGGGGTCCTCTGGAAGGGGCGGGGTGATGGGTGACAACGGGCGAAGCAGGTGATCCGAGGGTGTCTGTGTCGTCTCGGTCATGTACTTGGCATGGCGCTTCTTGAAAGGTGCGTTGAGCTCTGTCATTTTATAACACACAGTAATTAGCCATTTCATGCTGTCAGTAGAATGTTTCACTCAAAAGCGATTTAATTCCTGTATGCACTATTTCATCCTTTGGTAGATAAATCCGCTAGTCCAAGTGTGGTATATAAAATGTGTACCGCTGGACAGGGGATTTGGGGTGGATCTGCTGCTCGTGCTTTGCTGGGAGGAGGTGGATTCTGTGCCGTCCTCCACGCTGGCTGAACAGCTCTCATCCTCCACCTGCTTAATCCATCTCTGCAAGATACAACAATGACAGTCACGATACTGTGCTAATGTACACCTGCATCCACAAAAATGCCTATGATGACCTGACAAGTATGAAAGCTAGTGTTGCGTAGGGGGTTGTCAACTACTCTACTCTGTACATTATTTACATACCTAAAGAATAAAGTTTCAGGCAGGTTTAATTGTGTCTTCTTGAGCGGGATTTCATCCCATGACAGCAAAATATCTTACTAATGCTCCCAACACCCTTGACATCACCAACCATCTCCTCCCTTGAAATTGTGGGCTGCTCCCCTCACCTTTCAAGCTTGCATGGACCTCCAGAGTGATTGACTGTTTCAATCACATGCATATTCGTTTATGCTCTCTTAAAATAAAGCTGGCAACAAAAATGGACTGTTCATTTCTTTGCAAAGACAAATACATACTTCAACATCCTCATGCTGTTTGCATTATTTGCCACATTGCTCACCTTTTTAAAGCAACCATACGTGCCGTCCATCTGCAGTGGGCGTGGACGCCGTCTCTCGGGGTTGAAAGGCGAGCCGAAGCGTACATAGTGTCTGGGCGCGGTGCAGATAACAGATGAGTGTGAGAGGCCTGGCAACATGTTGAGGGTGGTGGCCAGCACCGTCGGGTCAGTGGTTATCCGCAGCGGCCGCTCAACAGGCACCTCTTGTTGGACCTTCTCCCCTCCAGGAATCTTTTCATTCAACCATTCTGTCACCAGATACTGAACACACGCGACAAGGAAATTCAACAATTTCAGTCATTACCCTTTACCAATAACTTGTTGCTTCATTTATAATGTGTTCATATAAAGAAATGTCAAACTTTTTAAACCAGTATTTACATATTTGTTGTCAATGTCTTTTTATGTCTCTATAATCTCCCCACTTATTTTAATGTCCATCCATTTTCTATACCGCGTATCCTCATTAGGGTCGCGAGTATGCTGGAGCCTGTCCCAGCTGACCATTGGGCAGGAGGCAGGGTACACCCTGGACTGGTCGCTAACTTTATTGTATTTTAATTATTCCCTGTTTTTGCTCTTATTACATTTTATTTTAAGCCTTATTTTTTAAACATGTTTATTTCTTCCCTTATATAGCTTTTACACTAGTCCCTTGTTTATTGCAGTACATTGGGTTATAAGTGAATTTCTGCACAATTGGATTCATTATTAATAAACGCAATATTTTCCTAGTTGCATCATTTCTAAGTAAAATTTTTACCATTATAAGAGCCCTCTGGACATTAAATAACAACCCTATAATCACTTTTAGACTCATAATACATAATATAGCAGATACCCAGAGAAAATAAGCCATTTCAGACATAAATAAGACATATGCTCGTGTGTATTTCAATGAAGGTGTTTCGGGCATGCGAACCGGAAGTGATGTTCGTACCGCAATGGAACGTGGGATAACTGTACTGTCATTTTTAAACTCCTATTTGCCTTTAAGCAAATTTATTTTTGTAATTATGCTGGAGTTGCATAATTGGCTAAAATGCATTAAGCAAGTAAAAAAACTTGAAAAGCCAAACAGAACTACAAATAAATTTTCTTCTGTCACTTCTTTTTGACTTTTTTTGTTTTAATCTCACAACTGAGCCGTGCTTTTAGATGAGGGACCCTTTTACACGAGGTGCAATAAAAAGAGCAATAACGTGCTTTCACGACACAGGATTTGTCACTAAACGCTTATGTGTTATGGCCAATGAGTAATTCCAAAATGCAACCATGTAATGGTTGTTAAGCATGTGTTAAACAACTAAACCTCTCACCTTCTTAGTCTTGGGGTAACGTAGGTTGCCTCTGTTAATGCAATTCAGACTCTGACCATCTCCATCGAGGAGACGACCGGCGCCTAGCCCGCTCTCCCCTTGCCCTGGGTCAGAACCATATAAGCCATGAGGACCCTCCTCGTCCAGCCCAGCACTTTGGTCTGCTGAAGGAGTCGCAGCAGCCGCCTGCTGGGCGAGCGCTTGACGCTGCCGTCTGGCACGCTGGGATGAGCTGGAACGGTAGCGCGAGATTCGGCTCTTGGGGCGAGGCTTGGAAGGCCGTGCGGGTTTGGGAGGGGCAACTGGGGCAGGCAGGTTTGGTGATGAGGCCTTTTCTTCAATGGATGGTGTTTCCTAAAAATAGTAGAAGGCAGTGAATGAAATATGTGGCATAAGGAAAATAACAATTAGGGTGTTTGTGATACTGATACTGACTGCGACATAGGTAGTGCGTCGTGTGCTGATCCCTGACCCCGGGTTGTGGGGTGCGGGGGTGTTTCCTGTCCCCTCTTCAGCTTCTACACCATCCTCCTTTACATCTGCCCAAGCTCTCCTCCGCCTCCTTTCCAGACTGTTACACGTCTGCAGCCAGATACACGCAAACAGTATACCAACATTAGCAGAGAAGGTTTTGCAGCGTTCATGCCCAACTGGACAACTTTGAAATGAAAATAAATGGCATACTTTTTTACTGGCGATGGCAATCCCATTTTCATCCACCTCTCCTTCCTCCACCTCTTCCAGCTTCACATCATCCAGCGCCCCCTGATATCAAACACACAGCAGATCACGAGTCGCTTCACATGATGAACACATAATGCACCTGCATCAAGTGCCGGGACAAAAGGTGAGTGATCAGCTTGCAAAGCCAAATTAAGTGCACGCAATTACCAAACCACCAACCCATTACAGTCCATTTGGTTGTTGAGGGAGAGGAGGTACGGTAAGTAAACACTGCCACCATGTGGGCAAGTAATGTGTGGAAACACCTCATGCCTGGGCCACATCCGGCCCGCCAGAGGTTTGCATCAAGCCTCAGATTAAAACTGAATTCAGGATGGAGTCTGGGTACTAAATCTAGTTTAGACAATGGAATATATTAGCACTGGTTTTATTTGAACTTAAGTAAGTTCGATCAAATGTAGCATTAGTACAGTGCGATGAGTTCTGTGTCTGGTTTCTTGCCACCGCAGGAAACTTGTGCATGACAAGTTTTGCACTGAGCTGCAATGTCTTTTTATACTAGCGGAGATTCTTGAAAAAGGCCAATATAATCTGATACTAATTTTTTTGTTGCTGATATCAGATATCAATATCAAATCGGAACACGCCTAGTAACTGTCTGAGGCCTGGCCTAGCCTTGAAAGAAATTAAAGGCTTGAAATAAATTAAATTATACGTTTAACTGTTGTTTAACAGCATTTTGTTGAATTTACATTTTCTTAGAAGTGTTCAACACATGTTAAAAAACTCAGTTAAAAAAAATTCCAGTTGAATTTGAGTTTTTGGGGTGATTTAAAGCATATTATGTTAAAATACGATGTCGACGTGACAAAATTAGGTGTACAGTCATATGCCAGGTTGAATGTTTATTAATAAAAGCTTTGTGATCACCAAATATGTACAAACACACAACACATACCTCAGCATCACTGAGCTCTTTGGCTTCCCGAGGCTGGACGGGCTGGCTGCTATCGCCACCCAGGCAACCCTCCAGCTCTCTCCGCCGGGCCTTTCTCTGCCTGGTCTCGGCACCGACCAAAGGAGTGGGTGGCGGTACAGAAGGGGGGCTCAGCAGGCTCTCCCTGGGACTCATGTTGTGTTTCTGCACAGGGCAATTTTGGTTCCCCTTGTGGCAAGCGCAGTCCACCTTGTAGTTACTGAATTGTGATGAGAGAGGGCAGATTTTAACTGGAGAACATGTTGATAAAAAGCAGTAAGAAGTCATAATGTCTTGTTTATGTCATATAAAGCGCTCTTGCGACGCTTACTCCCTATGCATCTCATGTCTCATTTTGATTGATCGATAGATAAAAGCGGTTCGGGTGTAGAATCGAGTGAATGAGAGCACAAAGTGACAAGCAGTACTGACCAGCTGTTGAACTCATAATCAAATGCAATGGTGACCTCAGCATCCTTTGTGATTTCACTGAGCGCATAAATACACAGGTGGATCATCCCCTCGGCAATCATGTGACGCACCTGGGAAAGTAGTCGACGCTGCATGACTCACCAAAAACCTTGAAGGGAAACACATTTTCAGCTTCACATTGACTGACCTCTGCGTTTGGTGTGCAGGATCTCCGAATGAAGCGGGCGTCATTTCCAAAGGTCCTTGCATCCACACACATCTCCACGTCGTTGAACTTGGAGTAAAACAGCACAAAAGGGTAGGGCCTGGAAGACAAAATACTTTTAAAGATATTGTTAGGGGTGTCCAAATTGCGGCCCCCAATTGGACTTTGTTGTCCCATGACATACTGTATTGGAAAAATAAAGTGAAACATTAGACACAAAAGAAAAACAGGAAAAGGCCCATATAAGCCAAAACCCTTATGTGTGCGTCTGATTATTTTTTCGAACCTTTTCATATTTTACCGCTATATATTTCACATGCGGTAGAAGGTGGTGACCACTAGATGGCATTCAGATTCTTTGGCATAAACTACTTAAGAGTGCTGATAGCTAATAGCTAGTCAAGCTAACTGCTGAAGTTCAAAGTGGTTGCATAGCAACAATGCAAAATACAAAGCAAAACAATACTGGCCAGGGAAATACAAACTCCAACTCAGTAATAGGGCCAGTCTGGAACATTATGCAGGGATGACAGGGTTCTACAGGATGTGATCAAGTCATTATTGGAAGACAACGCTGCTTGCACCCCACTCTTGAGGAAAATATCACTGAGGAAATGAAAAATATATCTGATGAGATGAACCAGAATGCCCACATGAATAATGTAATATTCATAGGGCCCAAAATACTTCTCTAATTCTCAGAAAACAAACAAGACCAAGCATTCATGATAAGCATACTCTAAAGGCTGTACAATTGGGCCATTAGTTGAAAAGGGTGTTTTAAAAAAAAATAGCAGTGTGGCATTAAAACGGCAATCAGTGATCAATTTTGTGAAGAAACAGGTGATTTTTTTATATTCCTTTCATGAAGGTTTACATTTACAGAGCCACACTTTCAGCATCGGAAAAGAGCAGTAAGAAGAAAACAATTGTCTTAATTGCCAGCCCCCTACTTGAACAGACAAAAAAAAAAATGACAAGATGGTTTGTCAACACTTTGATTAGAACAAAACAAAACAAAAACTAAAACAATATATTACATATAAATCAACGTTTTTAAATCTATAAAAATCTGTACACCCTTTTAAATCTTGTGATTGGGAATTCCATAGTTTTACACCAACAACCGAAATACACGTGTTTCAAAGTAGTCCTAGCCACTTGTTGCCTAAAATCAAATTTTCTTCTATGATTTTCATCTTCTGACACAAACACAAACAGCTTTGGCAGGTTTTCTGGTAAAATTCTTGTTTTTGGCTTTGAACATAATACGCAGAAAAAGTTACAATTTGCCAAAGAACACATCAACTGGCACACGCAGTGAAGACAGTGAAGCATGATGGTGCAAGCATCATGATATGGGCATGTTTCTCCAACTATGGTGTTGGGCCTTTTTATCCCATAGCAGGGATCATGGATCAGTTTGCATGTCATTTGAAGAGGTCATGTTGCCTTATGCTGAAGAGGACATGCCCTTGAAATGGCTGTTCCAACAAGACAATCACCCCAAACACACTAGTAAACCAGCAACATCTTGTCATTGTGGAATGTTGTTCAAGAATCTTGGAGTGGAATAACAGCTGGTGCCACAAGATCGTTGACTCCATGCCACATAGACTAATCACCCCATTTGCACAGCCTCATCTTGTTTGTCTGCTGAGAATCTACTGCACCTACTGGTAACTCGTTTGCCATGTAGCAATAAAAATATACTAATAACAGTGATTCATCTGGTTAGTGGACTGCTGCTATTTTGAACACTACTGTAGGCGATGCAACATTTACATGTACAAAAGACGCCATTTGTTTGGGTCCCGCAGTCCCGCGCTTTCATGTGATCTTACTTTTTAAAGAAGTGTCCGTTGACCTCAAACTGTTGCTTGAGCATGACCTTCCCTCGGTACTCAATGATCAGGGCATCTGGGTCCAGGTTCTTGGCTGCACGGAGGATCTTTCTGTGCTTCTGCACACGTGTAACTCGTCCTAACTGCAGCTACAGATAGCAGAAAACAAGAGACTCATCCCCAGTGCGACATACATTATACCTAATACATTAAACATTGATTACAAAAGTCATTGATAAGATATGCTTTGGTAGTACACAACTTCAAGAGACTTTATGGACAATCATGTGGAATCCCACATATATTATATTATATTAGTCATCCTGACAATTAATCGGATTCCGGGGCTGACCTGCATCTGCGAGCCCAGCACTGTGTTGTTACAGGCCAGCTCGGTGCGGTTGATGGTGTCCATGCTGTCAACAGAGGTCTGTGCGGTGGGTGCGGGCCTTGTGGCTCCGCCCTCTGTGCTCACAACTGAGGTGCTGACGGTGCGGTGAAGCTGGAGCAGCGTTTGGATGTCGGCGCTGTACTGGTTGGCTAAAGCCTCCTCGTACTGGTCCGTCCACTGGCGGATTCGACTCTCCCATCCCTCTGCTGTGTTCTCATCCAGCACGCTCGCCTCTGTGGTCGAGTTCTTCACACAAGGAGTCACATAGAAAAGGTCACACAACAGAAACCACATGTATGTATACATAACTTTACTGTACTTACGTTATATTGTATCTAAGTACAATTTATTAGTTTTTTGGCAAGAAGTACTAAGATGCTGTGCGCTATTTAAGAACAAGGATAAGCTGTAGGATTGGGTTGTCAATGTAACCAAAAAGTTAGGGCCTGGTTTACAGAATTTCTGGTTTCAACTCCCCTGCACTCACTTTATTGCGGTTTTTCAAAAATGAATAATAAATGGCCACTGTTTTGTGGTTGACTATGGCATTTTAAAATTCAAAAAATATGCATATTAAACATAAGTTACATATTCTTGGCATTTAATTGGTAAATGAACTAAACTACAAATACAATTTAAGAAATGAAAGGATGTGGATGGACTGCAGTCTACACTGGCCACTAAGTGTCACTAGTAAGACACAAACACCAGACTTGACGGCTGTCAACAATTATGGCAGGTTTGAATAATATCACAACAGGCAGAATAATAACAATAATCATCATAATCACAAAAACAACACAGGGTGCTGTTGAGGCTGCTAAAACTCAACCTTCCTGTGCAAACATTCGGAAAATGGCCCTAACTTTATGTTAGGTTAATAGGAGTGTAAAAATAGTTACAGGGGTGTTATTGTACATGTAGAGGGCTCTAATATTTCAAAAAACACATGCATTGTATATAGGTATGGTAGAAGGTTGTAAACATTTTTTAAACATAATATTTTATTTGTAAATCAGGAATCCTACCTTGTCAAAAATCACGTATGGCAGCCTGGCTGGGAACCAATTAACCGCGATAAACGAGGGATTACTGTTCCTGATTTTTTATTATCAGGTTAAGTTGATTAGTAATTCCTTTTTACTCACGCTTTCAACCCTGGCGTTTATACGGTGACACTGCTAATGTATGATTACGCTCTTATCGTTTGACTAAGAACAGTCGTTTTGCGCTTCATGCACACACACACACACCCACACACACACACTCATCATGGAACACACAGAGGAAAAAATGCATATGAAGCAGCTTTCAACTTAAAGGCGATTAATCTAGCAAGTTTGTCTCAAGTCTGCCGGTGGATGTTGTTAGAGGGTTTTTTGAGTTCTTTATAATCAAAATAGGTTCCTCCTATCACGTGCAATGTTAGCTGGCTCATGCCAACTCCTTTTCCCTTTTTAAAACGCACAGAAAAGGGGAAAGAAGTTCAAAATTCAAAAAAAAGGATTGTTCATGTTACACATAAGGATTGTGGATGATGGGCAAAATTAAAAAAAAGTGCAGTTTTCCTTCAGAAACCTTAGCACTTTTTTACATTTGTTACATAGCACCTATACTTACACAAAATTTATATTGACCTAAAGCTGAATGAATATAATAAACACAAACTTGACACTTAAAACTTGTATTTGTTAATCACGTACAGCAGCTATGTTAAGACTTCAATTCAAGTAATTTTCCTGGAAGGTATCTTTACTTTTACCCAAGTTTGACTTTTGCGTACTACAAAACACTTCAAACCAACCTTCATCCTCATAGATTTCCGAGAGCCCTCTCTAAAGGCCTGAAAAACAGCAAAAGGGATTCAAATAAAACATTGAAACTACTTTCTGTGGTGAAGATGAAAATAAAACATACTTTGACTTTCTTGCCCTTTGGCGTTCCCCGCGTTTTTTCTGTACTCTTTTTCCTCTTTTTGGATTTACTCCTTTTGATTCTGTTGACGGTGAGTTTGATGCTGGTGGGCGTATGCTGGGTGGCCGTGTAGGAGACGGTGGAAGGTGACACCTCTTCATCGCCACTCTCCGTGCCACTGCTCTCTCCAGCTGAGGAAACATCACATCTTCACACTTGCACAATCAGACATGTCCCAAAAGGAGGAGGAATCTTTTACATGTCACACTTACAACAATGCACCTGTTTATATTTTGCCATTCACATTTTTCTGTGCTTCCTGTGTTTAAATTTGACAGTTTACTGATTAGTAGAGAAAGGAATAGAAAAGGTGCAACAAAAGATGTGATTTTTGATTAAATCGCATTTGAATAATTCATCAGTGTGGTGAAAAGATTCCAGTTTTTTCCCCGTTAAGAGTCTTTGTTGCAGTTGAGAGATGATTAGCGGAAGCACTTAAGAAGCAAATACCTGAGACATTTTCATTTTTCCTGTGCTGGCTGTCTGTGCCTTTCCTCCTATCAAGACCCCTAAAATGAGACAAAGGGCAAAACATCAGCTGACAGGTAACATGGCAAATGCAAAATGCAAAAATGGAGACAAACGCATAATTAATCGCAGGTAAAAAGTTTTAATCCACAATAATTAGGGATGTAAATATTTTTGTGGTAACCAATTCAATACAATAACTACACCAAATTTTATGTAAAGGAACATCAATTCTGGAAACATGGGCCATTATTTTATTCCAAAAATTATACACAAAAATCCTACAGTTTTTGAATGTTTAAGGTGAGCGGCCATTTCTCCCACTTTGACGGTCCTTGAACGCACTTTCACCTTGATGGATGGTGGCTCTGCATTCATTTTAAATGGTTTTAAATTTGATGTTGCTCCTGTTGTAACTTTACACAATACAATACAATACAATACAATACATATATATATATATATGTGTGTGTGTGTGTATATATATATATATATATATATATACATACACAAACACACACAGATTTACATATACATAAAAACTTGTTTGTATCTCCAATTAAATGTGATTATGAGTTAACCAACTTGTTAACTTAATTAGTGAAATAAGTAGTAAAAAATAAATTGTAATTTACAGTATATATATATATATACACATGTATATACATATATATACATATATATACATATATATATACATATACACATATATATATACATATACATATATACATATATATATGTATATATATAGTATAGTATAGTCGCCGACAACAAAACTCCAAGGATCACTCACTAGACCCCTCCACCACGATAAGGTGGTGATTCACCGAGGGGTTGAGAGTGTGGTCTTGCCTCAGGGGGAGGAGTTCTATTATCTCAAGGTCTTTTTAACAAGTGAGGGCAGTTTGGAGCGTGAGGTCGACATACGGATCAGTACAGCGTCTGCAGTAACGGACCGTCATGGTGAAGAGAGAGCTGTACTCTGAAAGCTCACATTTTACCTGTCAATCTACCAGCATGTCCCCCGCCTCACCTATGGTCATGAGTTAAGGGTACGAGATCGCAGATACAAGCAGTGGAAATGAGCTTCCTCCGTAGGGTGGATGGAGTCACCCTAAGACAAACTGGGGGGCCCATATTTTTTGGGCGGTCGGGTGCTGAAAATCATTTTATCTCCAAAAAGGGAGAGCTGCAAATAAAAGTTTGGGAACCACTGCCCTAAGAGATAGGGTGAGGAGCTCGGCTATCCGGAAGGAGCTCAGAGTAGAACTCATGCTGCTCCACATCAAGAGGAGCCATTTGAGGTGGCTCGGGCATCTACTCTGAATGTCTCCCAGACGCCTCCCTGGTGGAGGTGCTCCGGGCATGCCCAGTCGGGAGAAGGCCCCGGTGAAGGCCTAGGACACGCTGGAGTGATTATGTCTGGTGTCCCCCCCGGTGGAACTGGAAAAGATGGTCGGAGATCGGGAAGTCTGGACTTCCCTACTGAGAATGTTGCCCCAGTGAGTAGGACCGGAATAACTGGAGCAAAATGGAATGGAATGGAATATATATATTATACCTTTGACAAAAAATGCACTACAAACAGCAGTGAATAAACTATTTTGACAATTAAATTTTTTTAAATGATTTCTAAATACTTAAAAAATTCAGGTGTGAGCACTAACCATTTTGATAATGTTATGTATATTTAATTGTGTTAGAGGTGACAAATTTTTGATTATTTTGTCATTGCATTATACCATTACAGCATTTGGACAATGGGGTTGGTGAATTGATAATATCAATATAATATAAATAGCTTGTTGTCGGATTATAATCATAATCAAGAAATTAAAAACAAAAATCACTAACATTTGATTCAATAATCAAGTAAAAAATATTATTACTGGTATCGGTCGTACTTGGTATCAGAGCCATGGGGGCCCTGGGTTCAAGTTTTAGGGAGGCATACAGACTGGGTGGATTCTGCCGCAGCTCACCTGCACTGGTCACATTTAATGAGCAAGCCGCCTGGCATCAGAGTGCAGTGACACCAGTCGGCTACGGCCCCATCCTCCTCTGACGAGCTATCGCTGTCCACCGAGTTGTCCTCTGTGCTTTCGAGATAGCGGGAGCTGCGTAGCACGCCATTGATATCCAGTCGAGGGATGATGGTTTGGGAGAGTGGGGAGGCGGGTGGGGTGGGAGGAGGGGGCGCACCGTAGTTGTGATCCTGACAACACACAACGGAAGACTGTTGCATCTTCAAACAACGGGTGTTCAGGCAAAAAAAAAAAGGGAAACGGAAAATGGAGACGAATGAAAATGAGGGCAACAGTTATGTGAAACAGTACAGCTGTTAATAACAGAAGTAGACTGTGGGTACAGAAGGTCTAAAACACTATACACATACGCTATACAGTATTACTGCAATCAGAAAAGGTCTTTACACACCATGGTGGTTTTTATCGCGCTGTTAGTTGACAAAGTTTACATGCATGCAGCATTCATGTATTAAGCAGACTATAAGAAAGACTGCCAAAACTTTTTAGATATGTAACAGCGTTACTTATTTACTTGAGGGGCCCGCCACTAGAGATGTCCCATTTTGGCTTTTCTGCCGATTTTCTCCGACACTGTTGAATTTTCAAGTCAGATATCAACCGATACCAACATGTGTAGCATCCCATTCCGTATGTCCTGTTGTGAAATTATCACATAAAGTGAGGGGAAAAAACTACTTGAACCCCAGCTAATTTTGTAAGTTTGCCCACTAACAAAGAAATGATCAGTCTATAATTTCAACGGTAGGTTTATTTGAACACTGAGAGACAACAATGACAAAAAAATCCAGAAAAATGCATTTCAAAAAGAGTTATAAATGAATTTGCATTTCCATGAAGGAAATAAGTATTTGATCCCTCTGAAAAACGTGCTTCAGTACTTGGTGGCCAAACCTTTGTTGGCAATCACAGAGGTCAGCCGTTTCTTGTAGTTGGCCACAAGGTTTGCACACATCTCAGGGGGGATTTTGGGCCACTTGCAGATCCTCTCCAAGTCATTAATGATTCATGGCTGATGTTTGGCAACTCGATCAGCTCCCTCCACAGATTTTTTATGGAATTAAGGTCTGGAGACTGACTAGGCCACTCCATGACCTTAATATGCTTCTTCTCGAGCCAATCTTTTGTTGCCTCGGCCGTGTGTTTTGGATCATTGTCATGCTGGAATACCCAACTACGACCCACCTCACCCAACACTTGACGGTACATGGCCCCATCCATCCTCCCTTTGATGCGGTGCAATTGTCCTGTCCCCTTGGCAGAAAAACACCCCCAAAGCACAATGTTTCCACCTCCATATTTGGCAGTGGGGACGGTGTCATAGGCAGCATTCCTCCTTCTCCAAACACGGCGAGTTGAGTTGATGCCAAAGAGCTCAATTTTGGTCTCATCTGACCACAACACTTTCACCCAGTCTTCCTCTGAATCAGTCAGATGTTCAGTGGCAAACTTCAAACGGGCCTTTAGATGGACTTTCCTGAGCAGGGGGACCTTGCGGGCACAGCAGGATTTCAGTCCTTCACAGCATAGTGTGTTACCAACTGTTTTTGTGGTGACTCTGGTCCCAGCTGCCTTGAGATCATTGACAAGTTCCTCCCGAGTGCTTCTGGGCTAATTCCTCTCCGTTCTCATTATCATTGAAACTCCACGAGGTGAGATCTTGCATTAAGCTTCAGACCGAGGGAGATTGGCAGTTAATTTATGTTTCTTCCATTAACAACTGTTGTCACCTTCTCACCCAGCTGCTTGGCAATGGTCTTGTAGCCCATTGCAGCCTTGTGTAGGTCCACAATCTTGTCCCTGACATCCTTGGAAAGCTCTTTGGTCTTGGCCATGGTGCAGAGTTTGGCATCTGGATTGATTGATTGCTTCTGTGGACAGGTCTCCTTTATACAGGTAACGAACTGAAAGGGCTGCCAATGTCAGCTCGTTACCTGTATAAGATCCACCTGGGAGCTAGAGATCTTTCTGATGGATTTAGGGGATCAAATACTTATTTCCTTCATGGAAATGCAAATTAATTTACAACTCTTTTTGAAACGCATTTTTCGGGATTTTTTGTCATTGTTGTCTCAGTGTTCAAATAAACCTACCATTGAAATTATAGACTGATCATTTCTTTGTTAGCGGGAAAACTTAAAAAATCAGCTGGGGTTCAAATAGTTTTTCCCCTCACTGTATCTCCTGTGAAGCTAATGGATACTCGGCGTGAGTGTAATCTCATTGTGTTAGTAAATACACTGCATGAGTCCAACTGTGCTGTTAATGCATTTTTAATCACAAATCATCCTTGTTAGCATTCTATTATCTTGTATAAGTGTAAAAAATTATACATTTTTTGGACTTACTGGAACATATTCATTGCATTTATGTTGTTTCTTGTGGGGAAAAATGGACCGGGTTAGAGCAGGGGTCGGGAACCTTTCAGGCTGAGAGCCATGAAAGCCAGATATTTTCAAATGTATTTGCGTGGGAGCCATATCATATTTTTTAACAGTGATTACAACTGAAACTATGCATTTTTAGGCAGGTAATTGCTTTAATAATTAGTAATTAGTCTGTGAATTGGATGGATTAAAGTGCCAAGAAAGTTTTATATTTAGAATGTTATATTTTGAATGTTACAGTATGATTACCGTTATGTTTTACTTTAAATTGTCAGAAAATAAACATATTTCATTATAAAACAAAAATAATATATTTACATGTAGTATTGGGACTTTATTCCCATATTAATTTTTCCCCAAACTAATATTAAAAAATTACAACTTTATATTGTTTTGTTTGCTTCTCATAATTTAACGGCATTTAAAAAATAAAAAAATCAACCATATGCTACTAAAATACTCATAATCTTACAAGTTTATTCTCGTAAAAATGTGATGTTTTTTTCTCTGAATATTGTGACTTTCTCATTACAGCAGTTTTCTATTTCTGCTGTGTTTTTTTTTAATGTTCCATTTTTTCAACTTTTCTCATATTTGTGACTTTATTCCTGTAATATTATGACGTTATTCTCTTATTATAACCTATTCCGCATCCTAATTTTTCAAAAATTAGAACTTTTTTTGGTTACATTACTTTTTTCTCCTAAAATTTTGACTTTATTTTCAGAAAATTACTGCAGGTTTTTCCATTTTTGCTGTTTCCTTAAAAGTTTTGTTAATTGTATTTATGTGAGGCAGGCCAATACATCACTCTGACTGCACTTTGAACATACCTGTTGTAAAACAAGAAATGTTGCATATATTTGAGGAAAAAACTAAATTAAATTAAATAAATGTTATGGTGTTAAACATCGGAGAGCCATATGTGGTCATGAAAGGCGCCACATCTGGCTCCCGAGCTATATGTTCCCAACACCTGGGTTAGAGTACTTTTTGGTTATGATGGTTCTGCTGTAATAGGTTTTAACAATGAGAAATTAAGTCGTGGACTCAGATCATATCAGCAATATAATATAAACAGTTTGCAATAAGCAATATAAACAGACAGGCTTAAAAATATCTCAACGTGTTGATATTGTGTACATGTAGTAGTAGTAATATTCCGGTAAGGTAAATAAAAAGTGTTTTTGGCACATTTATTATATTTTGCTCCAAATAAAGGAATATTGAGTGCATGGAAAGTTGGTGATTGTATTTACGTGTTGCTCAAGACATAAACTTTCAATGAGCCACTGTGTGAGTTTTGCCTACATTTACATTGCTGAGAGCCATGAAATTACACTTATTTTCTGGCCTTCACAACCTCTTGTACAAATGATGAATTGGAAACAAGGCAGTGTGAAGGAAAATGTTGCCATATTAGGTCTTGCGAACATGAAATATTGTTGCAGATGTGAAGCGCGGAAGGGTACAAATATTTTAGTAACATATCCAGTATTTGCTTCTGGAACCATCCTTGGTGTTTAAAGACCTTCACTTTTACTCTTCCTGCCTAGTTCAAATAGAAATGCACATTTTTTACACTTCAACTTCATACTGAGTGGCACACATGTTAAGCAACGCTTTGCAAATGTTGGTAGAAAAATATTCCTTTGTACTCACAGCGTATGGTAGTCCCCGATACCCATGACTTTGTGCACTTCCACAGCTGTGGTTGTTGAAGTTTTTCTCATTTACTGCAGGGCTTGCTTCAACTGACTCAGGGCTAAAATTGTTTAAATGATTGTGTCAAAAAAAAACATCACAACAAAAGCTGTATTGATATTGCATTTTGTTTTGCTGTAAAGCAGATCTGTCCCAACCCCCCCAACAGTGAACAACCTTGCCTATCCCTGTCCGGGTGCTCCAACCTGACAGGGAGAGGAAAGGAAATTCCTACAGTGTCCTGAAAGCCACCTGCTGCCATGTTTCCTCCAGGTTTAAGCTTTGGGGTGGCGGGTTGTGGCATTGGGTGGATGATCGCAATCATTACCACGTGCACGTGCTGTCTCCACAGTTACATTTCACAAACCTTTGGGCCATATCAGTAACTGCGGAGGAGTGATTGCAATACAGCCTGCTACACTTTGCATGTGTCTGTACCAGTGTATCCAATGTCAGCCAAACCCTAATCCCACACATGGATGCACCCAACACATATATGCACCCCAAATTTACCGCAGAGGAAGCACGGTGGCGCATTAGTCATAAAATAACAGTGAGGGCAATACTTTCGTCCCTTTTATGTGTGTGTGGCTTCAAGAGTCGAAGGGTTGCGCTGCGATGGGGACGTGACAAACTTACTCTGATCCAGCAGCCATTTCTGTGTAAGACGTCTCAGGTGTGTTGACTCCCACAGCGATTACTATGCTCATGACTTCCAGCACGGCGACGCTTGGGAGGAAGGGGAAGAGGGGGAGGGGAAGGGGGGCAGGGGGGTGGGAAGGACAGGATGGGACGGGAGGGGGGAGGGGAGAAGGTGGGGGTCTCCGGTGGGTCGAGAAATCACAGTGCTCCAATTGCAGTGACAAACCACTCCAATGGTGGGGGGCCGCTGAGCCGTAGCCCACGGCTGACTGTCATGGGGGACCTGAGGACGGACAGGACGAGAAGAGGGAAAGTTGAGGACAGACGTAGATTAAAAAGACACCACAGCTACAGTATTGTGCAGTATATGGTAGAGTACGCGACGCATGATCCTTTCTCTCTGTTTAAAAGCAAAACGCACCACGAACATAAAAGACTTATCTCAACGTATCATTTGGAGAAGGACACTTATAAAAGGAAGAGGAAAATTCAAAGGCTAGACAAAACTCAATTTCCCTTCAATGGATTAGACACTAATTAGTACATAGAGATAGCATGGCCTTTTTGAATTTGCATATTCTTTGGCTGCACTAACAGAGACAACCAGCAGGGGGGGCCTTTGTCTTAGCGGCCAGGAGGGATGAGTCATCCAACACGAGGCCCTGCCCTCCTATCATGTGACTACACTGTGACGACAACACTGTGAAACACTGACCCACACACCTCAAGCTCCCATCTTCCTCCTGAAAGCATTCATCAATATGATGCTTGGCCTGCTAATGCTCAGTTCCTACACTAAAGCTTGTATGTCACCAACACTGTTAGCCCCGTCGATCCTTCTAAGTATGACTAATTCTTTACAACTAAAAAATGTAAGTAAACGAAAACACTTAAGTCAAAGGATGGCTGTTATACCACAAAGCAAATGAACCACCATGTTTTTTTGTGAAGCTCAAACATCAAAGGTTGTGTAATATCGTTCAGCTAAATGTAAATAATAAAATGAAGACATGAAAAATGAAAGAACTCAACTTGACACTTTTTTCTGCAGCACAAAAGCACACTGGCCTGAAGCGGCATATTTGCAATTCTGCATTCAAGTGCCCAAAAATTAGTAAAGTTTTGGTTTTTTTTTTTATTAGGGGGGTGCAAATGCCAAATTGCAAATTATCTTGTTGATATTTGAAATAAATATTTAAAAAATATTACATTATATTTGAAAATTATTTCAAAGAACATAATGAAAACAAAAAAATATATTTTACCATCATTTTTGGGGCAGAAAACATCTAATTTACCTTAGGTCAGTAATAACTTATAATCACATGATAACAAAGCATGAAATGAAGAGTGTAAAAATACTAGGAATGTCCCAAACTATATTTTTTTAAAAAAGAGAAAGAAAAAGCATTGGATTATATAACATTCCTGCAACAAAGATTTGTCGGTGGTGAGTGGTCAGTCAAGTCATAAATGTATGTATGATTTGTATCAATGGATAGCCAAAGCTGCAATATCTGTATATAATGGTAGAAATGAGCTAGCTTACCTCACACACCGCCATTTAGAAGACATACAGTAACCTGGGATAGTCCCATACAGTCACCTCACCTAGATGCTTCTATATGTAGGGCCCTGTGTAATCAGTTTCCCCCCCCAAATTCCGTTTTAATGTTTACATTTTTTTTAGAAGTTTTATACACTGTACACTTATTTTTATCAGCGTAGTGTGTGTAATTTGTGAGTTAGTGAATAAAAGGTCAGTTAATTGGGTGCAAAAAAACTTACATTTAGTGATGCATGAAAACATGTAAATTTCACGCGAATCACATGTCAATATATTTGTCACTTTTGGACTTGATGTAGTTAAACATGTACAGGACACATTTAAGCACATACAATGTGTGAAATTCTTCTTTAAAGCAAACATATGAAGCAATATATACACAGTAACGCCTTGTTTATCACGATTAATGTGCTCCAGGTCCAGCTGTGATAAATGAAATTCCATGAAGTAAGAGTCTGTATTTATAAATATAATATTTTCATACTTAAAGCACAGAAAGCCTGTTTGTGACTTTCTGAATACACTTTTTAACATCATTAGAGCCCTCTAGACTGGTGGTCTGCGTTTCTAGTGTTCTCACATTTACTGAAAACCAGAATGAAAAAAAAAAAAAGGCTTCCTAGTGCCGCGTTCATCACCCCTGCTTTGGACACTAACACCCCGATAGTCACTTTTGCACTCCTATTACACAATATACTAGGCACAAAAAGAGTAAATAAACAATTTAAGACATAAATAATAAGAGTGAAGCCATGCAAAGTGGTGAGGGATGAAAGTATTAAGAAGAAGATGAAACTACCAGATTTCTCATCCAAACAGAGCAGTACAAGCTACAGCATTGCCCTCAATCTCTCCCAATGGCAACTAGAACAAAGATGGAGGCTTCCAATCATTTCAAGGTCAGTTGAACTATTACTGACCAAGCAAACGCCAAGCCAATGATTCCTTATTGACACTGGAAGGAGGCAACACAAACACTTTGAGCTATGGTTAGAAACTAGACTAGACTTCATGGCTCATGAAGCACCCTGAATGAGGGCTGCTCTTTCCAATCTTAAGTTATGGGAACAGTTAAGGAAACACTAATGTAAAAAAACAAACAAAAAAGTGAACTATGGAAGTTTTTCCATAAGGGCAGCATTTCTTCACCACCATTGAACCTCCTGTCTGCCTTTCTTCTTCAGAATATGAAAAGCAGGCTCAGATTACCAGCTGGCTCAACAGATTCTCCACTTCCAATGGAACAGCCATTTTGCAGTCCAAGAGGGAGGGGCAGCCACACAAAATGAAAAACCATGAACACCGTGTCTCCCAAGAAGCTTCAAGACACACATGCTCAGATATTGTTACGGTTCTGTCACAGTGATATGACCTTCTGCTCAATGCTTTATTTGAACAACATTGTCTCTGGGTCAGGTTTCTTATTCATGCTGGGGGGAGGGACTGGGAGCTGCAGCGTTTATCTGGAGGTAAAGTTTGGTTCACGTTGAACGAAGAACAGAGCGGCCAAGCAGACTGAACTATGGCATTGCTACTAGGAATGATAATACAGTAATATGCAAGCGTCCAAGACATTATTGGAACTGCACATGAAGTACTTTAGGCACACATTGCAATTCAACCTACACGGTGTTCCCGGTGTTCCCAGTGGACCCCCCCCCCCCACCATCAGATTTCAACACCTGCTGCTGTCTTAACGTCCAAGCAAAAGCTGTAGTGATTGTACATTTGATCAAAGTTACTAGAGATTTGTCAGATTCAAAACACGTAGTTTTGCAGTGTGTGTGCGCCGCTCAGGCTGTATGAGTTGTTTAGTGGGAGAGTTGTTTTAGTGGAAAGAATGTTTGTGTGGGTAAATATTTCTCCGGCGGACGACTCAAACGTGGCAGAATCTCATTACAAACACTAAACCACGCTCACCCACACTAAACATGTTGAAATGGTAATGAAGCCTGGCGAATGTTGGCAAAACCTCCTCTTAGCATCCCCTAATCCTGCTAGATTCAAGAACCACGTTTATTTTTGCACCCAGCTCGTCTTAGCCGTAAAGAGATACTTAGCGACTAGGGTTTGCGTTAAAAGTGAATAACTTTTTTGTTGTAAATACCAAAGGACACCTGTGGAAAAGCGTGCCAAGGTGACAGTTAGCTACATCCACATCTCTGTGCTAGATGTATTCTACCAGTCTTAGAATAATATGCATTTTCATGCCAAATTTCTACGCTGGCATTCAAGCTAAAGAGTCATTGTTTTCCTCAGTCAATGCTCACTGGTCTGGTAACTAATAGTCTACTGTGCCATCACAGCCAGTAACACAACATTCCTGTTTATTATTATTGAGTTTCATCAGATGCTCTATGAACTGCTTAGTCAATAAGTGAAGTCAGCTCTTGCTTCACAAACTGATACAGTGCCAGCCGACAGTGCTGCAACACTTACTGTGTTAAGTTATGTATATTGTCTTTATTAAGAGCAACAACAATATCTGTGACAAACAGCAAATATTTTGCTGCGCTAACTGGTAACTAAGACCCCGTCCACACGTAGGCGGGTATCTCATAAAACAAAGGTTTTTTCCCCCCCGTTTTTGCCTATCATCCACATGTGTCCGCAGATATACAGCACTGAAAACAAAGGTTTTCAAAACCTCCGGCCAAAGTGTGGCTCTGGCAAAAACCCCGGTTATACGTTTGCGTATGGACGCAAATAACCAGAGGTTTGCGTTTCCAAACGTCACTTGTAACGGTGACGTCACAAACCCGAACCGTATTTACATGAAAAAAAACATGGATGCCCTCAGAACTGACAATGTTTTCTTGTGTCTAGTTAACTTTGTATTCTAAATAAACATTTTAAAATAATCATACCTCCTTGTCAGTCCACAACAACAAGCCGGGTGCCATGTTTGATGTTTTGCGGAAGTAGCGAGATGGCAGAGGGTGATTTTGATTGGAAAGAATTTTAGTAACTGTTGCCGCCTACAAGTTTGGCTGTAGTTCCCAATGCATTTATCCGGTTACGTGAGGATGCGTTTTTTTGTTTGTTTGTTTTTAAATACGAGGTGGTGTGGACACAATTTTTTATGTTTTTAAAAATACCCTGCTACGTGTGGACAAGGCATTAATCCCATATGATCGACTGGAGGAAGAAAATCCTCCCGATTTCAGGTGTCAAGGTACTGGTGAACACCAGCGGATAAACTGTAAGTTAATGGGTTTAATATTGTTTGAAGTGTAGTATTTGTTCTTAGAATCTTGTAGTCCTGTTGCCCATCTCTGCACAACAAAGGCAGCACACTGCTTTCATCTTTATTCACTTCTGTTTATGTATTTCACCGGGAAGGCCAAGCATTCACAGACCACGGAAAAGGATTTTCAAGATCCGCATTCTCCTAGTCATAGTACGCAATAAACACTTCCTGTCCCACATTTAATGTAAAGTTCCAGACCAAAAAATATGAATACAAATACATGTATCGTTGCAACCCAGATAAATTCATATACGCCAGCATGAAAAATTCTTGGAGGTTGACGTTTCATTGTGCTATTGTTGCCCTAGCTACATACTACGCCACTTGGTTTCCAAGCCAACACACAGCAATGTTTGCTAATGGTGTCATATTGTCACAATAAGGAAACGTTTGGCTGAATGCGTCACAGTGACTATTGTTCATGTTGTCTGGTTTTGCATTTCGCAGACAAGGCATGATGAGTCTGTTGTACAAGAGCTAGTTTTGATAACAGGCTCAGCTGGCTAACAGAGAGGCCAATAAAACAAGTAAGCCACAGAACAACAGTATTGTCAGCCAAGAGAAAACAGTGTAACATAACGCTTCAGTATTGTATTTGCTTGTGGCGTGTTTCTGTGCAGCATTTCAGAGGAATAAGGGCAAGGGCCAGCGAGAAGATCCACCCCAGGAGCAGCACAGGGGTCAATGACATGGCACGCATATTACTGTGTCCAAGCGTATGACTTCATTTTTAAATCATGTCGTCAATTTCGGCCGCTCCCCTGCCTGGGCCAATAGGTTGGGCATGAAGCGCCTCCCAATCCGCTTACCCGTCATGCTTGGTGTCGGCGGGTGGAATTCCCCCACTTACCACAACGTGAACCGCAGCACAACAGAAGCAGAAAAGAATGAGACTATTTTGGTTTCATTCTGAGCGTGCGTGTGTTCGTGTGTGTGTGTGTATGTGTGTGTTAGGGGGGTGACATCATTGCCGGACGCAATCTAATAACTCAAAAACCAAGCACAAAAACCTCGCAACTATATTGGTTTCATTTGGAGCTCACGGGGGGGGGGCTGGGTGAACTTGGGTTGACCTTTACAATAAGCGCAATACCTAAAAAAAAAAAAACTAACATTGTACAATCATGCATTTTATAGCACAACAAAACAATTGTGGGGGGCCATCACATGTCAGAAACATGCCATGCAACCCGTGGCGGCCTAGAAAGTGAACAACACAGACAACAACACAAGGTGCATTCAGACATCCCAATGCTGCATCCTGTCAAGTATCTCAGTGCTCTACTCGATACTCACATATTATACTGTGAAGTCCTTACTTTGTATTATTTCAGTTAATATACATTTGCAATAGTACAGGTGACAATTTAACATTTGATTAAAAAAAGAAAGTAAGTCGTTAGTGGCAGTGCTACTAATTATTTTGTTAGAACCGTATTTGGACCGTATCAGCATTTTTACACTTACAATATAAACTGATTTCCAGTTATTATGCATTTCATGTTTTAAAATCCTGCAACATTGTTACTGTTCCTCACTTGGTGTATGTAGCTTGTTTTAGTTGTTTTATTATTTTTGTCTAATCATAAGACATTATATACAAGTCAAATGGCCAAAGATTGTCTGATTTATGCTGATATTACCACCTGTTTTACCAGAAAATGCAGGTAATATGGTGTTATGAAAATAGGAAAAGAAGAAATACATAGTGTGATTGCAGAAGCGGTATTGATGGTACACTTGATAGCAGCATCACCAATAGCAAGTCCAGCAAAACTACGCTTGCTACCTCGGCACCATCACACGAATACAAACATCAATGTTGAACAATTAGCAATTACAGTAAACATGATCGAGTTGAAATCATGACATCCAGGAAAATATTTTCAAAAGCAGAGTATCACAGCGTGTTGGTAAATCTAATCAAAGTAAATACCCCACATTCTGCACCATGCAAAGCGTGGATGTTTCTCCAAGCGCAGGGACCCACTTGATGGTATTTTCATGTACTAGATGCATATCTATTCAACTGGCGGCCCGCAGGTCCAATCCTCCAAAAATAAACCCGGTCCACGGGTGAACATTTTTGCAGCAGATTTCCAAAAAGAGCATCTCGATAAATTAGAATATTTTTGAAATATTTTTTATTCCATAGAACAACGGCACGAACAAAGTGAACCCTTTTTGTCAGTCGTATGGTCTTAGTTTTGCAGCCACTAGCATACCCAAAAAAAAGCAGAACAGTGTGAGGTAGTAGACATTATATTAGTCAATTGCAATTTATTGTCATACATTTTTTAAATATTTTTTTCCATTTAAAGTTAACATCTTGTCTCGCCCTCAACCCAATCCACGTATCGTCTTATCTCATGAACTGAGATTCATGTGACAGCCATTTGTACTCTAAGCTGGTTTTGTATGCTCTATTTTTTAGCCATAAAAATGACAGTCATCTGTGTTTGTCATGTGAAAGATTCTACTCAGCCATTGTGTATGCTGTGTGCAACTTTTCAGTCTCATCTTGCGCAAGATTAAAACCCCCAAACAATCATTTGCTGTTTCCCCTGTTCACTGTTTCAGTTCAGTTCATATGACAGCTGTGTTCAGTAAAAATAAACAAATGGCTTCACCCACTCTCTTTATTAGAAAACTCATATAAGGGATATGTCATATGGAGGACAACTTTTGCTAGCTCACTTACGGTTAATGTTGGTGTTTTTAACAAACTCTGCACAGAGATGCCCAACGGATTTGAGCACAGGTCTTCCAGACCTGGAATGATGTCAGTTGTATTTTTCTTAAGTGCACAAAATACATTGCAGCTGACTGTTAAACTTGTCACGGTTTCCATCGATGGCACAGAACCAGGAAAGTTTCAACAAACCTCATCGGGTATTGGAAGCAGCATCCCAAAAAACAGGGTGCGGACTTTCACAAGACCAAAACTCCCTCAAATATTCAATGCTATACAAAACAATTGCAAAGTGTGACAAACTTCCACAGAGCAACAAGAAGTCATTAGCTACAAGAGAAAAGGGCCAACCCCTGTTGATGGTGCGCACCCGGAGCCTTGCTACATCATGCCTAGCTGCCACTATGTTATCCATAAAAGTACAAATTACTTGCACAAAGAAATAAATGGGGTTTTCCCTCAAACTTACTGTTGCTGACTATTGCTCTCTGTTGGAGTAATATCGTTTGATCAAGCCTTTTCAAACATTCAACACTAATAAACAAGCTATAAACGTATGTATGATTCCTATCAGTATTTTATCTGATATTTGAACAAAGGACCCACCTGCATCTTCCACACCTTAAATCCTAATTTTATGCAC